>CM021779.1:6569635-6592267 GCA_011076525.1 Nettapus auritus | reverse complement strand
CCCCCCCCACCAACCACCCCCCTTCTCCTCCCTCACCCCTTTAAATAAATCGCTGGCTCCACTAACCTCACACCACCCCCGGCCCCCCCTGCCCTCAAAGGCAGCCTGGAGGTGTGGATTTGCGCCCATGTCCAGCTTTGCTCACAGAGGCCTTTTTTTTTTTTTTTTTATTATTATTTTTTTTTTTGCGTTTGGGGGGGGGGGGGGGGGAGATCCCCTCTGAAAGGACTCTCCTAACCTAGCCAAAGGGATGAAACACGGAGAAGTGGTGCTAAAACAGCCGAGGGGGGACCCCTTGAGCTTTCCACCCCCTCGAGCCCCTCTCCATCCTCTCCATTGCCCCGCTGCCCGGCCGAGGGCCGCAGCCCCCGGAGCCTCCGCTGTGCTCAAATAATCAAGCCGTCAGCGAGGAGCGGAGATGTGGCTTTATCTGCATCTTCCTTCTCTCCCTCCTCTCTCTCTCTCTCTCTTTTTTTTTTTTTTTTTTTTAATGTATTATTTTGAGGGTAAAGTTGAATAGGTCAGCGCAGGGTAAACAGCCTCCCTGTCGCATTCTGCAGCCTGAAGAGAACCAGATTGGCGAGTCGGATTTTTGATAAGACTTGGAATAAATGGCATGGTTTAGATCTGCTCTGCCCACCCTCCTCCTCTTTCCCCCACCCTCTCCTTGCCTCCCCCCCAACCCCAAACCTTCCCTCTTTTCTCCCTCTCGGACATTTCTCGTGCATTTCGCCGAATTTTCAGCAAATCGAGCCTTGCTCCGAGCCCTCGCAGGGCGCGATGACGCCGCAGCCCCCCGAAAAGTTGGAGGTGAGCAAAAAAATAAAAAAATAAAAAATAAAATAAAGGCACCGGGCGAAAAGTCCGCGGGGATGAGTGGCTCCGGGGGTGGGGACGTGTGTGGGTGTAAATCTAGCATCTCCCAAACCCTACCCGGGCGCCCGCTAGTTCCACAGCGACTCGAGGAGACCCGGCGCACGCTAAACGGTTGCAAAGCAGAATAATAAAATAACTGCATGTGTAGCCGCAGAGAATTAGCCGGCAAACGCTACTTAAACAAACAGAACAAAGCTAGTCCCATATTTCATTATTTTTAGAGGGAAACGAGACGTGGAGCCCTTCCAAACACAAACAAACGAGGGAGCAAACCGGGCGGGTCTTCCCCCGCTGGTGCCGCAGCCCCAAGCCCCGGCCTGGATGCGGGCACGGCGAGGGCTGGAGGAGCCCTTCCATTGCCTGGCCGCCCCTCGAAAAGGCGCAAATCGGGGGAAAACAAGAAAAGGAGCAGCTCCCGTCCAGGCTGGGTAAAAGGCTGGGCCGAGGGAGAAGCAACGGCTGCTGGGGGAAGGTTCCCCAAATAGCCAGCGAGCCCGAGATTTATTTTTTTTCTCTCCTTAAAAAATAAATCCGAGCAGCGAGGGAAAAAGGTTGCCCGCAGCTGGGAGCGAGAGAGATCACCACCTTCCCTCCCCTCGCCAGAAAGAAAGGGGAAAGTGAAATTCTCGAAGTTTGCAGGAGCACGGCTGCTGCCCGCTGCCTGAAAGCACTGCTAGCGCAAAGCGAGCACTCACCTCTCCAATGCCACACTAGCTCTCAAACACCTTGAAGACAAGTCGAAAACGATGCAAATAAATCGAATTTATTTCCGTCTGCAGGTTGGGGGGGGTGAAGAAGGAGGAAAAAAAAAAAAAGAAAAAAAAAGCTGGGAAAAGGACCGCAAGTCCAGGCTCTCTAGGACTGTAATGTCAAGGCGAAGGAGCCTTCCAGCTAGAAGCCGATTTGTGGTCTCAGACAAATTAAATATTACTGTTTATTACCAGCCATACTCCAATAAAATAAAGAGAGTTCAAGGCGATAGCTGCTATCTCACGAGCTTTGCTCCTATAGGACACGGAGACGTCACCAACCACGCAACTGGCCTATTCTGTCA
Organism: Nettapus auritus; assembly: GCA_011076525.1. Classification (NCBI taxonomy): domain Eukaryota; kingdom Metazoa; phylum Chordata; class Aves; order Anseriformes; family Anatidae; genus Nettapus; species Nettapus auritus. Next base: position 6,590,337 of record CM021779.1, on the reverse strand, counting down.
TGGTTGACTGCAGCAGTAATGGAAGGTTAATTTGTATTATTCTCCTCTTTTAAAGCCCTATCAGTGAAATTCCTGTTGGTTTTTTTCTTTCCTTTTTTTTTTCTTTCCTTTTTTTTTTCCTAAGGAAACTGACGCAACGCAAAGTACGCCGAGGCTGGCCGCGCTTCCCTGCGTGTGTGCACCCTCCCCATAAAGATGCGAGCGCATGTATAGGCATGAATATATAAGACACACAATGCACGCACATGTATACATGTGGGTGTGACGGAGTGCATGTTATATATGTGTGTGTATCACCCAAGCAGGCACGGAGTCCCTGGAAACTCCAGGAAAACCCACCCCTTCTTGGGGCAGTAGCAAAGCTCCTGCTTCATCAGGAGCAGCCCGGTTCATCCAACGGTATTGGCATTATTCAGCTTAATTTTTAAGGAGAAAAAAAAACAAACAAACAAACAAAAAAAACACCTCTATTAGAGTGAGCAGGAAACTTGTCAAATGAATGTTCAGGCGCCTCTGGAAGCAAACACTCTGGGCTATATATAGTAAATGATAACCTGGTTATTTGCACAGATTCAAGCGTGCTTCGGGAACCAATTATTTGCCGTGATTAAAAAAAAAAAAAAAAAAAAAAAAAAATTAGAAAATTTTTTTCCTAATTTCCAAATAAAGTTTAAGAGGGGGGGAAAAAAAAAAAAAAAAAAAAGCCCCAAACCCCCAAATCCCTCCAGCGCAGCCAGTGGCTGCAGAGGAGCCGCGGCGCTCCCCGCGTCCCAGCGCCTTTCCCATTAACCTGCGGGGATTTTTGCGATGCACTCGCGGCAGCTTGCAGCAAACATTTCGCCAAAGATGCTTAAAACGTTCTTTCCTCCAACAGAACAAAAAAGAGAGAGAGAGAGAGGAGGAGGAAGAGGAAGAGGAGGAGAAATAGGGAGAGAGAAAATAAAGAGCATCACCTAAGGAAGAGAGAGAAGTTGCTGCAGGATCTGAACACCGGGTAAGTGTTTCCCAAAAAGCCCCAACCCCCCAAGCCCTGCCGAGAGCCAGGGCTCCTCGGGAAGCAGGTCCTGGCACAAAGCAGCAGAGAAGATAGCAAAAAAAGGGGGTCGGGGAGGAGAACCCCCCCCCCAACCGGCCCCAATTTGCCCTGCACGGCCCTCAGCTGGGGGCACCCGAACAAATGAGCGCGGTGGGGCACAAATGAGCGCAGCCTGGGGACGATCGTGCCCTACTGCTTTGGGGCCGGCAAACGTGGCCCTATACGGGCCAAACCCTAGCAGTCGGAGCAGAGCGGCAACATATAGGAGCCTGTGAATATATATATGTATATACGTGACCCAGAGGTGTGCGCGCACGCCCGGGGGCGAACACACGCGCGGTTTGCCAAAAAAAATCAACCACACAGGCACGGGGCCTTGTCCTCGATAAAGAAACCATGCAAATTTTATCCATGGAGGCTGCACGTGGGACGCACACGAGTGCAGAAATATATCGGTGAGAGAGAATATAAGAGCTGTATGGATGCCCAGACACGCGCATCGCCAAGGCACACGTGCAAATAACGATGCCACCGTGCACACCCCCACAGCAGCATTTCCGCGTGTGCAAGGCCCTCGTCCCCCCGCCGCTCCCCAGGCGGGACTCTTTCCATTCCCAGCTATATTTCCCGCACTCATTTTGGGTGAGCACAAGCAGAAATCCGCCTCCACCCTCTTGGATCCCGCTGCTCGCTCCCCAGAGTGTGTGCAAAGCCTTGCACACCTTCCTCCCCCCCCCCCCCAAAAGAATGAAAAAAAAAAGAAAAGCAGGGGAGTGGACGGATGTGCGCGCACCCCCTGTACACCGCTCTAAAAGCGCTATAGGTGCCCGCACTTGCTAAAACCCCCGAGCCTCCCTCAGCAGCCACAGGCCCGAGCATTCCCCCCCCCCCCGGGGCACTTACCTGCGTGGGCTGGGGGTGCGTGGCCGGGGTGGAGCCCTCCCAGCCCACCCCCGGCTCGCTCAGCTCCTTTCCAGCAGCGCAGGATCAGGCCTCCTCAACCCGGGCCCGGCCTCCCCGCGCCCGGGGGTTGCAGACCTCGGGGAGCCCCCGCTTTTGGGGGTGGCATAGATGGAGCCTGGAGGAGCCCCCCCGCCTCCTCGCCGCCTTCGGAGGGTGGCGGGTGGGCCCTCGAGGTTTCTCCTGGCAGGTTTTACCCTGGAGAGGAGGAGGCAGGGGGGCACGGCCGGGGTGCAGGCTTGCAGTGGGGTCGAGGTGTCAGCAGTAAGAAATAGTGCCGAGCGTGAACTCCCCCCCCGGCCCTGTTCGCTGCCTTTAAAGCCGCTTTTTGGGGCCGCACCACAGCCCGGAGCCTTTCGCCCGCAGCTCCCTGGGAGCGCCCCTGCCCAGGGCCGGGGCAGCGCGCCGCTGACCGCCTCGGAGCTTATAAAACCTATATACTGCGGCGTTTTTGGCTCTCTAATTCCTTTTTTTTTTTTTTTTTTTCCCTAGCTCCCCCATAGCAAGAATATATTTTTCTCCATTTTTAGCTAATTTACTTCTCTCCGACCAATTCTCCCCTTTTTTTATTTCTAACTCCATTTTTTTTTTTTTTTTTTTTTTTTTTTTTGGCCGCATACGTGCTTTGGCGAAATACGCACCTGGGAGAAAACAAGTATTTAAAATAATCATCCTCTCTGGAAGTACTTTGGTCCATTCACTTTTTTTTCCCCTATTTTTTTGGGTGGGCAGTGGCTCGCTCCATTGATTTGAGGGCTTGTCAGAACGATGTTTGTCTCAAGGTAACGCAAACACGGTTCTCGTCGTGTCACTATTTCCACTGCAAAACCATCTATTCGGTGGTCGAGAATTTCTACGCTTACAAGACCCTTCGGGTTCGATACCTGGGTCGAGCTCTTTCATTTGATTTTTCGTTATTACAGGTGAAGAACATTTTTCTTTAAAAGTTTGTGGTTTCGGGTCTTTCTTCCCGCCCTTCTTACTACTAAAAAAAAAAAAAAAAAAAAAAAAAAAAAAAAGTTTGCAATTAGAAAACACCCCCTCCCCCCAGCCCATTAATTTCCCAGGAAAAGTCCAGGCTTTAAAACACCGATGAAAATGAAAAATAACCAGCGGGGCAGAGGCAGGGCTGCAAAACGCGGCGCTGCGCAGGCACCAGCGCTGCCTCCCACGCGTGCCCGTGGGATAGAAATCCCTTTTTTTCCCCTTTTTCCACCCTGCAGGTCCCATCAGGCAACCGGGGAATGAGTGAAGGGGTCCAAAATCAGGTTAGGAGCACCCCCGAAGCAAGAGGGACCCATTTTCCCAGCCCTCTCTGCCTCCAAAAAGGCATTTTAACTGCAGCCCGTGGGGCGCCCGGTGCTCGGCCCCCTCCCCAGATTTTCCTGCTCTCACAGTGCCGTCCAGGGAAGGGGGAAGGAGCATTTTTGCTCATGTCCCCCCTTTTCAGGGAGCCAGCCCGGGGGTGACTTTTGGGCACGGGGTGCTCAGCACCCCTCTCCCCGCCCCAATCAATGCGTCCCGATGGAGCGAGGCGCGTTATTGATGCCAGAACAGAAACGCTAATCTGCCATCGCCAAACAGGGTGTCAATCAGGGCTTTATCTCGGGCCGAAGGAGAAAATAAAAGAAGATAAGGCCTCACTCTCGCCCTGGGAAGAAAGCTAAAGGGGGCAAGAGGGGGAAAGTCTTCAGCGCCCCGTGCCTTTCGCTGAAAGTGATCTTGCAATGACCTTGGCGGGGGAGCCGGGGGCAGGATGGCCAGGGCTGGGCTGGGGAGAGGGGCCCGAGGCCACCCCAGGGCCACCTGCCAGCTTCATCCGTCCCCTCCTGTGCCCCAGCACGGCCCCGGCCCCCGGGGGGGACAAGGGACGGGAGCGGGGACAGCACTCAGGGCACGGCGCAGCGCCCTCGCCCGCCACGTGTTCTCTCTCCATTACTTCCCAACACCTTTTTTATTCTTTCCCCCTCTCCTCCTTTCCATTCCCTCTCGCCTTCTTTCTCTCTTTCCCCGTTTCCACTCATTATCCCTGTCCCCGTCCCATTTCTTTCCCCTGCCCTAAATAACAGAGCGAAATCGCGGCCAAGCCTGGCTGAACGCATCCTTGATAATAACGGGACCAACAAGCTTTTTAGGGTCCGGATTCCCTCCCCAGCACCCAGAAAGGCGGCTGCTGTCCCCGACCCCACTCCCATCCCGGAGACAGCGGCTGGGAACTGCCGGGCCCCGGCTTCGGGCGGATGGCAAGGGATCCCCCAAATCTGCGCTGTCCTAGGGGTGAAAATACAGCTCTTATGTGTTACCCACATGGCTCCGAAAGGGGACAGTTTGGTGGTGGTGGTGCTCTCCAGCTAACACTGGGCGCATAATAATAATAAGAAGAAGAATAAGAATATAAAGATGGTGAAATATTCACAGAATGAAGGCAGCAGGAAAAAACGAACCTTTCCTTCCCCATCCATAGCCTTGCCCCTTGTGCAAGGGCTGGATGAGGCCGCGATGTGTAAATCTCAGGGCCCTGCGCAGCGGCACCGAAATGGGTTTGGGGGCTGAGGGCTGCAGGTCGCTGTCCCCAGGAGGGTTTTGCTCCCCACAGATACGAGGAATGGGGCTGAGATTTTGGGTGCAAAGAGCCTCTCGGGGTGGCACTCGGCTGGGTGAAGCCGATTTTTACACACGTGTGCTCTCCTAAATATATAATATATATATAATGCACGTCGCCATATATTTATACCTGTTTCACCTATAGTAAGCGTTCAAGCTGGGAACGTGTTTGTCTGTTTTGGTCTAGGTGTAGCGGTAGCTGTGCACACCCCCCAAACAAGGATGTTTTCCCCTATTTGAGACAATATTAGCAGCTCCTTTCGTGCCCGGCAGCTATTTTTTGGAGGCAGCCGGGTGCCTTTGCTTGCTCGCCCGTGCATCTGCAGGCTGCCAGCGCACCCCCTGCGAGTACTTTTTGGGTACCATGCGCTTGGAAACCGTTCATTTCCAAAGAATACATATTTTATGGTTTTGAATAATAACAATAATTTAAAAATAAAGGAAAGCTTTCACATCTCCGCGCATTGAGCCCTCCCTCAATGGAGCCGAGAGCCCGGGCGCTACCTGCGGCTCCGAGCCGGGTTGCCCCCTCGGCTGCCAGCCCCCGGAGGCCGGAGCAGCCGCCGTTCGAGACAATGCCTATTTTCTGTCATTAATAACTTGTTTCTTAAAAAAAAAAAAAAAATCTCGTTTGGATCCAAGATTGTTTTTTATGATTCAGTTGGACAAGACGGAACACATGTTAGTTTAAGCAGGTTCATGAAATAGCTGTAAATCAAATAAAGTTTACGAGTTTAGCAGGAAATACTGAATAGATGAAAAAAAAAAACGAAAAAAAAAAAAAAAAAAAACTCCGCCGAGGCAGAGAACAGCAGGCTAAAATAGTTGGTGGAGTTTGTCCTGCTCTGTGTTTCTCTCTGTTCTCTTGTGCATCTTGCCGATTAAAGGCCTCGAGACCCCGTGTTGGCGCCAAGTGGCATGTTATTAATCAGTTATCCGTAGGTTCAGTCCACATAAGAGAGAAATTTAATCACCAGAAACCAGACCCGACATAAAAGAAAAATCTAAAATCAATTCCCGCCCGCCTCTCTCTCCCCCCCCCCCCCCGCCTCCGAAGCGATCAGAACGAGCAGAAGCAATCAAGATCTCGCTCCCTCTCCCTCTTAATTGCACCGAGCGAGCCGCAAACTTCTTAGAGATTTACCCCGAAGAGAGTTTAGAAAAAAAAAAAAAAGAAAGAAAAAAAAAAAAAAAGGGGGGGGGGGGGGGGAACACAAACCCCCCCCCACAACAACGCAACGAGCTTGTCCTTGATCTCACTATAAAAACGCGTTGGGGGAGAAACAACCCAGGCGGAGCCTTTCATAATGGAAATATGTATATATATATTACAACGAAACGCGCTGCTAAAATAATCTTTGAAGGCTCCCCGGGGGGGATCCCCTCGCCCCAGGTGCTGGCAGGGGGTTCAGCCCCCCTCGGTTCCCGAAAGAGGTGAGAAGCGCTGTCCCCTCCTTGTCCCCTTACTGTCCCCTCGCCGTCCCCCACCGTACGGGCATCAGTGGTCCAAAACTGGGAGGATTCCGGTAAAATCCCCTTCGTGGACAGGAATGGTGCTGGGAGGCTCTCTCCCCAAAATTCTGTCCTCGCCCCAGCCTCGGAGCTCAGCGCTTCCTTCGGGCGTTCCCCCTCCACACCAGCGCTGCGCCCCTTTCCCCTCCAAGGAGTTTTGGGTGGAATTTCCCTGTTTTTGGTTAGGCCGCGTGGTTACGAGAGGAAATTCTCGGCCCTCCGCTGTGTGGGTATCACAGCAGGCGGGGAAAGTGCTCTGCGTCGGGATGGGACAGGAGGTGACAGCGGGGGTTGGGAAGGACCCGAAAAATCAAACGTGGAGACCGCAGCATCCCCTTCTCCCCCTCCAAAATAAAATAAAATAAATAAATAAATAACTTCCCAGGAAAAGCGAAGAGCAGCTGGGATCGGCGGCTTGCCACGCGTGTTTTGCGTGGGAGGCTCGACCCCTGCTGCTACCCGGCTTTCCCCCCCGGCTACCGGGCACGGCCCGGGGGGGCTGCTCTGGTGAAGGGCACCCGGGAGAGGCGGAGGTGGTGGGGGGGGGACAGGACGGGACGGGCACTCCGGGGCTATATTTGGAAAAGAATTTCCAAGCCCTTCCAGCAAGTCTGTGCGAAAGGTACGGGCCCGATGGGACAGGCTGCCCCGGGGGCTGCCCCTTCCCCGTGTCCCCCCCACTCCGTGTCCCCCCGCTGCCAGCCTCCGCGTCCCACCCGCGGCGGGGGCCGGCGTTTATTCCTCGAAAGGGGATAGGAAAAAAAATCCCTTGCAAAGTTTTGCCTGCCCAAATCCGAAGATAAACGCTTCTCCCAGGTCTAACTCTCCAGCCTCGATGGCCAAAATTTAGCAAACTACCCCCCCGCGACGGTGGGGACCTCCGTGCAGTGCCCCTATCTTGCCTGTGCCAGCCGGCTTTGCTTGTTCTGCCTTTAAAAAAAAATAACAGGGGGCTATTTTCGTCGTGTTCCCCCTCCCCTGACCTCGAGGGGATAAGGGGTGAGGAAGACTCCCCACCTGGGCAGACCCGACTGGGGGATTTTAACCCAAAACCGAACTTTTGCCCACCTTTTCCATCATCTTTTCCCTCCACCGACACTCTCCCCTAAAAAGCCTAGAAAGCAGTCATTTGGCTTTAGACGCCTGACCTTTTTTTCCCCCCTCCACGCTGTATCTGATCGTTTTCCTCCAGCCCAAATAGACTGGAAACCACAGAGAAAATAATCAAAGTGCAGCATGTTTTCCCACAGTAGGAATGCATGTTAGCACTCTCTCCACGTCTTGATCCTCTGTTTGCGTGTGGGTATTCCTGGGGAGATGCGAGCAGGGCGGATCTCGCCCAGATGCACGACGCCTTTTTTTTTTTTTTTTTTTTTAACCTCACACCCCAACGTGCCTCCAGCCAGCCAGCGGCCGGACAGACAGCCGGCTGAGAGCCCCTCGGCCTCGGAGTGCCAGCTGCTGGGAGCTGAGAATTTGTAAGGAAACAGAAAAAAAAAAAGGAAAAAATTATGTTCATACTTGGGCAGCCAGCCAAGAGCTACGCACCCGAAATGGGGTTCTTGATATGCACCCGCATTCATGGGTGTCCCCCCACCCAGTGGGCTCACGCCCACCCATGGATGCCCCACGGGATCCCCGGAGCCTTGCCCTAAACACGCGTGGGCTCAGCCGGAGCGTGTTGCTTGGGGTGAAATGGAAAAATAAAACGGAAAAGGATGGGGGGTGCCCTCCGTGCCAGGACCTGAGCCCACCCGTGTCCGGGCACCTCTGGGAGGGGAGAATGAGGAGGGGAAGAAGGCTCGCTGTGGAGCACAAAATGGTTTTGCAACCCCCCCCCCCCCCCCCCAAGCCCGTCCGTAACCCCTCCTCTCCCCCCCCTCCCGCAGCTGTGTGGCGTAGGTAGCTCCAGATAAGTGAAAGTGGTATTTTTATAGGCTGATAAAAGAGACTTATCTCGGCTTGCCCGAATCTGACAAAGACTCCCTAATTGGGCATTTGCCCACACCATCTTCCCCAGCCCGGGGCTTGGCTATTTTCAGCCCTCCAAGGGGGTGTCAGGGCCCCGGCCCCCCATTTCCAGCCCCATCTCGGAGTTTCCCAGCCCGACGACCCCCGCAGAATCCCACCTTGGGGCTGCCCCAGCCCCCTGTGTCCTGGCAGAGGGAGCCTGTAAACTGCCTACGTGGGCTCCCTGCGACAACCGATTCATTTCATCAGCTGTAACACTAAATAAATCAATTAAAAGATCACGAAGAAAGGAAACGAATGGGCTAAAGCTCTCTTATGTATGGGCAATGGGTGGGGATGCACTGTTTTGCACGAATCTGCCTCTTCCAGCTCACCGGGTGCGGAATTTAAATAGAAATTTAAATAAACACGAATTTAAATAGAAATATAAATGTAAATAGGAATTTAATCTCCATTTGCATAACCCAGGGCACCCTCAGGCCCACCATAGAGCTTGGCAGCCACTACCCAGCCCTGAGAGGCATTGCCAGCCCCAGCTCCTCTTCTCACATCAGCTCCGCTTTTCTCCCCTCATGCTCAATCACCAGGCTACCAAAAAAGCCAAAGTGCAGAGAAAACACTCTCAGTCCTGCACACCCAGACATTGCAGCCAGCTCACATCACAAGCCTTGAAGCAAGCCGGGAAGTCGCCTGCTAAACTTATTTCTCATTTTCCTTTTTTTTTTTTTTTTTCTGGGGAAGGGATGGGGGATTAACGGCCCATCTGACCTACCAGTGGTGTACGCACATGAATCAAGCACAATCAAAGGGCCCAGTGTCAGCATTAGCTTGACCCCTACGACTGGCGCGGGACTCGGAGCACAGCGAGGCCTGCTCTGGCCGCAGCAGCAGGAACATTCCCCGAGTTATTAATGCCTGCCAAGGGCTCTGTCCGGCCAGCTGGGTTGGGGTTACAGCCACACGGGGTGCGGGGAAGCACTGGGGGCTGCCCTGGATAGACCCACTCCAGCAGCACCGGCAGGATGGCCCTGTTCGACGGAGCCCAAAAGTATCTCATGGTGCCAAACTGTCCACTCGGAATCACAGAGAAGTGGAAGGTGGTGGGTTTTGGGGTTTTTGGTTTGTATTTTCTCTTCAGGAATTACAGAGAACTGTATGCTCATACTTTTTGTCATTCCATCATTTCCCATGTGTGCTTTCCTTGCAGTGATTTGGAAGTAGAAGATGATGTTCAGGTTCCCCTTGGTCACTCTGTGGTTGGGAGCAAGATAAACCCCATGGAAACCGGCAAAGGTCTGGCCCAACTGACTGGGGACCCACAGCAAGCTCTAGATCCAGCCTTGAGGCTCAGCAGGTGCTGAACATGGAAGAAACAAGCCCTTCTAAAGTCCAGACAGATACCCCAAATCCAAGCCAAATTTTATGGGTCTTCATAAAAAGAAGTAGAATTTGAGCATGTCCTTTAACACTTTTTTTCTCACAGAGAGGAATGAAGAGTGCATCAATTCCAAAATCAAGTCCCCAGCAGCAGAGCAGCTTGATTCTGATGCAAGAATTGCAGACAATTGCTCACAATCCCTTTTCTCACTGAATTTTCCCCACAAGAGAAGCACTCAAATTAACAAGAGATCACCAGCAGCGAAAGCCGTGTGGCCGCTGCTCTGTGGGAGCAGGCTCTGAAGGGGATGCGCACGGTCCTGTCAAATTTTCAAGTTCACCCTCTCTTTAGATGTCACGTTTAATGGAAATAGTGCGACTTCCTCTTCTCCTCACCCAGCCCAACCCAGGCTATTTTTATTTCTTTCATGCTTGCTTGTACTTAACACTGACTTTTGCTTTTAGCCTCTTCTTTGCAAATACACACGCACATATATATATATATATATATATATATATAAAATCCTCCTATTAAAAATATTGATGTCAACACTCAGCAACATTTGGCTCTTTGACTGTAATGGCTTAGCTGTCATTAAATCTTGTCATTTTTGGTTTTGCCATGATAACTGGCTGGGCAAGGGAAGAACTGGTGGGATTTGGGCAGGGTGATGCAGGCTGAGAGGGCTGGCACAGGGCTGTCCCTTCCCCTGCAGCAGCTCTGAGCAGGATTGTGCTGCTCCTGGCTCTCAGCAGGCATGAGAAGGGAGCCTGCAGCAAGGTTCCCATCAAAGCCAAGCTGCCAGAAAGCTCAGCCTGCTCAGCAGTCAGCCTGAGCATCCTGACAGTGAATTCAGAGGGATGCTCACCCCAGATGCCAACCGAGAGCAGACTGGAGGCCAGGAGGAGCCATGGAGTTGTGTGTCCTCTTGAACCCATCTCCTGTCTCAGAGAATCACCACTAGGCAGCCAGGCATGCTGAAAACGCCACTGCTACTCCCAGCACTGCCTCTGCCCGAGGTTTTCTGCCAGCAGATTTCAGAGGAGAAGCAAGCTGCTCCACCACAAACCACAGCCCTGCCCAGGCTGCCTGCAAGCCACCATCCTGGGGACAAAGCCAAAACAGAGGGAGGGAGCAGGGGAGATGTTCACTGGGGCTGTATCCTCACCCTATGGAAGTCCCCAGCTGGAGTCCCCCTGCCCCAGGTTCTTATGCCATGGCTGGACCAGGGAGTGCTCACAGCACCAATGGCACTGGAAATATCAGTCCCCTGCACGCACTGCCAACATCACGATACAATCAATGGTTAGGTGTCCACTTCAACACCAGTGAGGTGCCAATACCTACAGCCCTGATGGCTTTCCATAACCATGAGTGTAACAGCTGTGGCTCGTCCCATTGGGCAGCTCCTGAGCTGGTTTGGTGGTGTCTGTGCAGTCCCTAGTGCATAAGCGTCCTTATTACACCTGGGACCAGCACACGTCCCATGCTCACAGGTGGTCCCAGAGCAGTTCCCTGTTGAGCTCTGGGCACAGGCCAGTCATGTCAGCACCAATCCCCTCATCTGCCAAGGGCAGTTGTGCCTAAGACACCAGCCTGGAGCTTGGAAGTCCAAGTCCAATGGTTCTGTGCCATTTAGGGCCATGCTTTGAAGAACAGTGTGCCCATTTGTAAAATGGTGGCTTAGGAGCTAAGAGATTAAGTAGCATCCGCTTGTGCATTCCCAGCCCTGGTCTTGACTATGCAGAGCACATAGCTGGCTACATTAGTAATGCTGGAGACTCAGCAGCCTTTTAATTTGGGTAAGCCTTCCTAGGAAATGCTCTGAAATCTGTATGCCTCTACAGACGTGGTTAAACTGCAGCTTAGATAGCTCTCGCTGCAATTACTGCTATAACCAAGAGCAGAAAGTCAAATCATAGAGAAGGAAAAAAGAGGAACTGGGTTGGGACTGCAGGAAACAGAAGCAAATTTGCCTTAAGAACAGGTCCTTCAGTATCCCTCCGTTAGATTTAAGTGGCACCTAGGACTTTTACAAACCCTGTGCATCACAGAAAATTTCATGGGAGGCAGAGAGGAGCTGCACTGTGCAAAACCCACCATGGCAGATGTACCAATACCAAGCAGGGTTCCTCAGGCCAGGACCTCAAGTAAACCCTCCACAAAGCTCTGTCATCCTTTCAAAAGGCTGAGATTGATTGTAAGCCATAAATCCAATATACCCTAGCTGTCTGGGGTCTCTGGCAAGAGAAAAAAGCAGCTCCAGCTGAGCAATGCCTATTCCCCCAAGCTAGCTGGGGTACCTGCAGAGGGGCCTCCAGCCAGGTTGTGGTGGGATGGAGCCACCTTACTCATTGCAGCATTTATGTAGAAAAAAAATAAAATAGCCTTTCAATTTCTATTTCTACGGGAAGTCCTTAGTGCACATTTGGCGCAGTTTACAGGATGATGATGACAATGTGTTTCTCCTAAATAAAATCCATTTTTAAAGAGTACATGTGCAATTACTTTGGGTTTTGGCCTGTATTCAGGAAAGAATTTCCCCTCGGGTCAGATTTGGCAGGGGCTGGTAAGGTTTTCTTGCTTTCCTCTGTAGGGTGGGCCATGGTCCACTTCCTAAGATCATCTGGACATTTTCACCTAACAATTTCCCTGCTACTGCCGGGACCTGGGACACTGGCAATGCCCTTGATCTCTCCTGCATGTTAGAGTTTTTGTGGCTTTTGGTCTTTTGTACTAAGGGTCTTAAATTTGTTATAGGGTGTTGGGAAGTGTTTTATGGCCTGCAGTGTATGCAGTGGATGTTCTGGGGACCCCTCTGGATTAAGCGGCTATTACATGGTCACCTGTAATTGTGAGCGCCTGTGCTCGGTGATGCAGGTGGTCCCTCCCTTACCTTCCAGTAGCAGGGCTCTGACATCAAATTAGGAGGGGACTATGCACGCAGTGAAGTCACGTGTAACATCTCTTCTCACTTTTATTTGAAGTGGGATGCTTATAAACCAAGGTGATGGGGGATATTAGGATAATAAACAAGGTTGAAGCCCTGGGACTGGGAAATTACAAAACCTGGGCTCTGCTCCTGTCTTGCTACTGGCCGGCTGCATGGGACCCTTCCCTCCTTCACACCCCTTTAGTTAAGCATTTAGCTCACCCTGGTTACTCCAGGATCCCTCTGAAATCAAGACAGAGACTGGGATGGGTGTTTTGTCTAGTCCTAAAACACCTCATAAAGCAGTAGGGTTGACTTGTCCTTACCCAACCACTGATAGCACAGAGAGCCTAGAAAACCAGCTTAAACTTCCTAATTTTTAGATGTCTTAGCCCTGATAAATGCACGTGATGAGCTTAGCACTGTGGTTCTGACCTTGGTTGGTTCTCCACAACTCCTACAGAGCAGGTGACCAGGACTGATTCATCCCTTTTAAGTGCCAGACCTTTGAAACCAAGCACAGCATCAAGTGGTACACAGTAATGCTTCCTGCTGGGTGACATGGGTACAGATTTCTGTACTCTGTTCATTCCTGGTTACATCATTAATTCATCCATGCAGCAACATCCCAGTGCAGAGAGTAGGATGGGTGCTGCTACAGCACTGGTTGTGTCCAGCAATGGAAAGAAACACAAGACAGACAGATATCCTGCATGGCAAACCAGTCTGAAATCACTAAATTTAAGCCCAGGCAAAAAGTGCCTGTGGATCAGGATTACTTAATGGATGAGGCTTCATCCTGAAGCCCAGACCTGCCTGATCTGGGTGCTTCTCATGGCAGCAGTGCTGCTGATAGCACACCATGCTCCTCAGAGCCCTATTCTTGCTCACAGACAGCGTCGGGATTGTTTCCAGAAACACAAAATACCCAAAGGACTGAGCTGCTTTGTCTTCCTTGGGATCCAGGGGGTCTGTGCATAAGCCCTTGGCCATGTCCCTAGCTTTGCTTGCGCAAACACACTCTGCACAGCCGGGAAATCTGGTCTGAAATGAGCAACAGAACCCCCCTCCCGCTCCCAGCGCCAATGTGCAGCGCAGATATATTTCGTCCTAATCCTCCAAAGAGAAAAACAAACAAGCGCACCAATGCCAAAACATTAACTACACCCCAAATTACTCAGACTACTGCTAATTAGTATAAATTTACAGCAGCTGCACTACTGGAAGTGAGCTCAGCCTTTAGCCCTGGAAATTACTATAGAGTATAATTTTTTACAGTTTTTGTCTGAACTTATAGAAATCTACAGGAATGTTCCAGTATACTAACTAACTTCATCAGCATTTCTAAGCCTTCTTTATTCTGCACATACTGGGGTAACCATGAAGTTTGCAGGCATGAAATCCACAAATGCATTCACTCTCAAAGACTCCTGTACACAGCAAGCTCAGCGATGTATGTCCGGAGAACCACATAGGAGAGGGCGGGGAACTCCCCAGCCTGATTTCTTACACCTCGTTCATCAGCTCATACTGATCAGCACAGATCAATTCTGAAGGCCTTGGAGGTGTTTGTCATGTTTGGATTTCATTTCTCCGTTTCCTTGTGGAATTACTGAGCAGTGATTTTCTGTGTGCGCTACGAAGGCTGGGTCTCAGCAGAATACAATGCAATGCGTTTTCTGGCAGGACAAGCCCGAGATCTGTTTGTCACTGCTCTTCAGAAAGGTGGGAAGGTGCTCTGGGTAATGCTAGCCTGGAGTGGGGCCTTCCATCTGCCCATGCACATACACATCTCAATGAGAGAACTGCAGTAAGTAAAATACAGCCATGAACCTCACTAACCAGCAGATTATTCTATCTTGTGTCACCAGCTACTCCAAGCTAGTAGACTTTCCTCCCTGAGTAATCCTCATATATTTAGATCCCACTTACTGCTCCAAAACCAAAGGTAGGAACATACAAATTGTATTTGTCCTTAAAAAATTGATCCTGGAGTAACAGCAGGTAGGCAGACAGGTAGGCAGACAAACAGACATGATGATAAGCCATACATCTGGCATGCAAGTATCATGGCAGTGGAATTACCATTCCCCAGCCAAGTTTCACGCTTTGGGGAGTTGTTTTGACGTGCTGTCAATGCAGCACCAGAATAACCTGATTTATTTCTCTTGTTCTCTTTGAAAAAGTCTATTTGGTGCCATTTATTTTGCACTCACTTACTCGCCATCCTATCAGGAGGCGGGAGGTCAGGAGGGTCACTCCTAAGAGAGTATCATGTTCTGTACAGAATAGAGAAAATGCTCTACGTTAGTGGGAAGGGAAGAATTCATGCTGGGGCCTCCTTTCAGCCTCTGCTCTCCCACAGTGGGCTCGTATACCTCTTCCCTTCCCACATCCTTGCTCTTCCTTTCAAATGGAAAAGCCAGGACCACTTCTGCTGCTATCCCACCAGCAGCAGTCTCCCCTGCCTCAAATAGCCTGCTTTAATTTTTCTTCATTTGCGCCTCCTCCGATCCTTGGCTGGGAATTCTCAGGGTTCCCATCTCAATCCATCCTCCCCATATCGCACAATAAAATCCTCTAGGCATTTCTGCCTTTGCATATAAAACCCATGTCACGTCCCAAGTGGCCATAAGAGGAACTGAAGCTGCAGCGGCAAAGAGAAGAGGGACACGTTCATTTCAAGAGGGATCATTGCAACAGGCCAAGCCATTTTTAGGCAGAAAGGATATGATGTCTACCCGTATCGGCCTAGACATACAAAAAAGTACTCGTGCCTAGTTCACGCATCAGCTGTACTCCAAGACAGCAAACCTCACGCACACAGTCGTGACAACGGAGCTGCTGCCACGGAATGGCGAACCCAAAAAACACGGCAGCAAAAAGTGGGCTTGGCACGATTGCTGCAAAGGCAGACAGGCGAGAGAGAAACCACGAACGGCTACGTGACCTTTTTCTTCTTTTGGAACGTGACATGGATGGGCAAAGCTGGTGCAGGAGTGGAAACAAGAAGTCAGAGGCTGATAGATGCAGCAGGAGGAGCAGCCCGCTGAAGCGGAGAGCCCAGGCAACTGTCCAAGCCACTTGACTCCCGCAGCAGAAGCTGAGACCTGCTCAGTAGCGAGGCAGGATCTCCCTCCCACTAAATATCGCCTGTTTTATCATCGCCTCCTGCACACAGCTAGCCCTGTGCACTCTTTACTAACTGTTACATCAGTCAGGACTATTGCCTACACGTCCTACGAGTGTGGCTACAGCTCTAGCAGGACAATTTTACCCAGTGACTCTTCACCTAGCACCTTTGCTTTGTTTAGTTCATTAATTGAGGAACATCTAAGCTCAGTACTAGGGGGTAACTGGCCTGGGCATTAGATCATGGAATAACACGAGCTCCATGTGCAGCTGAGAGCCAGCACTTGACACCTGCCTTCTTCCATCTCCGCAGCCTAGTACTTCTGCTCTCACAGCCTCCAGGCCTCTGTTCCGTTAATCACCCTCACACTTGATAGCTACTGCCCGGCCAGCTGTCCTAATGTTTCCAAACACATGAACCCGCTCCCGTGGTCCTCTGCATCGAGGAATGAGCATTGCACTCGCCACGTTGTGCGTGTCTCGGAAATCAGCGGAGCACTGGAAGAATTATGTACGGCTGAGATAAGCGCAGAGGCAAAGCACTGACATTTATGCAAAGATCTCATTCGCCTAGGCTGAACCAGCAGAGGAAAAGGCAACCATCTCCAAAAAAATAATTTAAAAAGGGGGGAAAGAAAGCCAACATTCAAGAATCAAAAGCAAATATCAATAGGTATAATAAGAGCACCCCAGAAGTAGTCAGAGGGTCCAGGATTATGAACATAAAAATAGCCACAAAATCTAAGGGAAAAGGGAGAGATATTCCAGCATGCACACTGCACAATTCCCCCTGGAAATGCAGACGGGTTTGCTTCATTTCCTCTTAAACTTTTGCTGAAATATCAAGCAGCACACAAGACCCCTATTTGCTCTGAGAATACAACTGTTGAGTGCATAAGCTCTCTCCACATCACATTAGGCACATTTCCATTCAGCAACCAGCCTCTTTCGACTCCCCTTCCTATTTCAAAAAAGAGAAATCTGAACTGAGGAGCTGGTTTTGACAGTCCTTTATTTGCAAATCTGCTTGTCTTTCAAGGCATTTTAGCTAGGAAACTGCACCGAATGAGAACACAAAGCTCTCACCAATTCTTCCATCCGTCTAGAGCAAGGCTTCCCCAGAGGAGGAACCGAGCTTGTCAGGGAGTCACTCTCCCCTGCTCCCCACTGACCTGCCCTCTTCTCCCTTTCCCGCTATCCAGCCCAAGCTCTTCCACATCCTTGTTATTTAAAATCCAGCTGTCTCTCCTACCCAGACCTGTCTCCTCTTCCACTCCCAGAGCTGTGTAAGGACCATTTCCTTTTCCAGGCATTCCCCTTAAACAACTGTAGTAGAAAATCTAAGTTAGAAGGGACCCAAAGTAGCTGAAAATCAAGAAGAAAGAAGAGCAGGTGAGGTTCTAGGTGGGCTTTCAGGCCACAAGTCAAGAGCCACACCTGATGGCCACTGCCATGAATCAAGGAGGGACAGAGGGGGCAGCAGGCACCTTTTGCAGCAATTCAGACCCAGGAGCAGTGGTGGATGACAGCTACGTGGTGCTTAACAAACACCAGGCTGCTGGAGATACCCAAACTGAATGAATACCTGAATGCACTCACTAATTACTATTTTATTACCATGTTTTAGTTGCCTCAAAGGCTTTGGGAGCACGCGAAGGGATTAGTAAACAATGTTTTCCTTTGTTAACCTTTCTGTCTGCTTTACGCTGCTCTGCCAAGATCTGACATCCTCCAAAACAAACAGAACATAATGAAAAAATACAGACCTCATCAGCCCCGTGAGATATTGAAACAGGAGTGGTGTAAAAAGACTCAATTGTGTTAAGCATTTGATGGATACAGGAGAACATCTCCAGCATTTCCATTGCAAGATCTTTTATAAGCAATAAATATTGTGGGACTAAGGGAGTTGCAAGACACTACAGGTGTGATTTTGTGTGATTTTCTGCGGCTCGGGGGCTATTCTGTGCTTCTTCGGCATGGCAGGCCTGGTAAAACTCTTGGGGGAACTTCACTGTAATGCAGCAAGCACGGCTACAACTATTTACCTTGGACCACGAGGAATCCAGAGAGGATGTCCCAGTAGCCTGAGCAGGGACGCCTGGCTTGCTACCTGGTTTTAATCCTTGATGCCCTGTGCCGAGCTGTGTAATCCTAGGCAGCTCAAACATCACAGCCTGCTTTCCTAATAGGTTCCTGTGAAAGCAAATACTGCTATAGGGACACCTCAGGCATGGAATAAGACAGTGTTTGTGACAGAGAAGTTGTTTTCAAGACATCTTTCCCATTAAATCCTGGGTCTGCAGAGAAGCGGTGACAAGGATGGTCCAAAGGGTGACAGCATGGGCAGCCCCTGCAATGAGAAGGGACCTGCAGAAAGTTTTTCTGTTTCAGGATGACAACAGCTTCGTGCAGCTGGGGCAGCACACAGACCACCTCACTCCGGGCTAATTTTCTCCCCCTAATTCTGTATTGCTACTGCAGCCTCGTTTCTTGCCAGTTTGCAGAGTGAGTTGGAGCCTCAGTGCCCAAACCCCAAGGTCCTGCCGAGAGCTTTCTCCTGCCGCCGAAAGTCCCTTCATCATCCTTAAAACTAACATAAAAGCGACTGAGGTTAATATCAGAGAAGCCAAACTATAAACTGAGAATTACGCTTTAGCCTAAATAAATCATCGCCTGTGAGGCTGGGTGGGGAGAGGAGGGTGAAAGGCTCTGGAGAGCTGCTGGGACCAGGGAGCACCGGGACCCCCCGGGGGCTGGTAGAAGGGAATGCAGGATGCCAGCACCGGGGATGCGCACCCGGAAGCCTCATCCTGCTCACTGGGAGAAACTTCCCGGTTGCAGCCCTGCTTTGGGGACTCAGCTCCCTTACAGAGAGCCTCACCCCCCCACCCCAGGGCCACTTCCTCTCTCCCTGCGGGAAATGCCCCTCTAATGATTCCCCTGCTCTGCAGTTTGTCAGGCCGGCTGACTTCAAGCAATCCTGCATCTGTTTTGCCTAGAGAGCTGCGCTCGCCTACATTTTAATAAACCCTATAATTTACACATTTCCCTCATACCCTGTAATTTCACCACCCCGAGACGCAGCGAAGGGAGAAAGCGCAGAGCTGGGAGTGCTTGTAGAAAGAGCTGCCAGAGAATCAGAAATAAGTAGAGGGCTTAAATCTGCAGCAGTAAAATAATCCAGGGGAGGGAGCCAACAATGACTGAAAAATAAACATCTCCCCCTGCACAGCCCGCAGCCGGCCCCGCTCCTCGCAGACGCCTCTGCCAAGAGATCGGGTGCGCTGGGAAACGCAACGGGGGACTCCGGGGAAAAAAAAAAAAAAAATGACATGGGTTATATGGACCCCTTTTATAAGGCAACTGTTAGCGGTAACTAAGTTTAAATTTATATGTTCAATAAAGTCTCTTTTTCTTTTTTTTTTTTTTTTTCTCTCCCTCCCCCGCCCCCAAGTGCCAGAACCACTCGAAGAAGCCGACACACGCTTCCCATTTGAAAATGTGTTATTTGACCATTTTTATTCTCTGCTTTTGTTCTCGGGGCAGCAGCCCCTCCAAATGTGAGGGGGGGGGTATTTCTGCACCGAGATCAAAGCAGCCCTATGTATACACACACTCTCGCAAATTATGTATTTGTGATCAAGTAACGCAGCATCAGGAAAAGCTAGGCGGGCATGTGGGAGAGCGAGATATTTACACAGGCCTGGCCAGAGGCAGAGGCATTATTTTAAGTGTTGCTTGCCAGTGCCAAGTCATCTGTTCACATATATGTGTGCGCGCGTAAAGATGATGGAGAGACCATCTCGCCGGAGCCAGGAAATTCAGCATTAACCCCCCAGTTCCCCAATATTTCCTGCATGGCCAGGACTCCTACCATGCTCCAAACCCGTGTGTTCCCCTCTCCGCTCGTGGCCGGACACATGGCGTCCCCACTTGCTTCCCCAAAAGTAGCTTTATAGTCCACATAAAGGAATATATATGTTTCCCCTATAAAGGCACAGCTTAATCAGGGGATTTCAGGGTTTTCAACATCAGAGGGAGATTTAAAAAATAAAAATAAAAAAAGGAAAGAAATTAAAAAAAAAAAATCTAGGTTGTGCTATGGACTCTATAGCTGAGAAATGAAATACAGCCTCTCGAGTTTGGAGCAAGAAGGGCAAAAAGCAGGGGACGAGGAGTGAGGATGGGGCCAGAGCTGCTGCATATCCCCGTGGATGGCCAGGTGGGGGGGCATCCCGGGGCACCCCAGGGCAGACTCCGTGGGAAGCCGGTGAGCTCCAAGGCATTGGAAAGAGGAGTAAGAAAGAAGCCAAGTCTGGCAGCGTGTTTACGATGTAAAATCCCGGTAAAACTTACGCTGAAAATATTTCCAACCCAAGGAGGGCTTGGGAAAGGAGCTCAAATGGACTCGAAATGTCCTTTGCAGGCGGACGGCTGCAGAATGGTCGGAGGAGGAGGGATAAATGTCCTCGGGGGGGCTATGAAGCTGAAAAAGCCTCTCCTCAGCGCCAAGCCGAGGAGGCGCAGGCAGCGCGC
Organism: Nettapus auritus; assembly: GCA_011076525.1. Classification (NCBI taxonomy): domain Eukaryota; kingdom Metazoa; phylum Chordata; class Aves; order Anseriformes; family Anatidae; genus Nettapus; species Nettapus auritus. The sequence continues at coordinate 6,570,273 of CM021779.1, read as the reverse complement.
AGCGGCTCCAAAACAAGGCGCAAGGCGCAGCACAGCGCCCCGGAGCTTGGCGCAAGGAAGGGGAACGGGGAGACCCCCCCAGCCACCCCCCGGGGAGGGAGCCCCCGGGGCGAGGAAGAGGGCTGCGACCCACAGCAGTCCCGTGCGCCCCCTTTCTCTGTCCCAGAGCCCCCGCAGCAGCGCGGAGCATCCCCGGCGACACCGCGAACCCAGCCCCGGCCGGCTGGGGGGCTTCTCCCCCCACCCGCTCTTTCCCCTCAATCTGCATTATTATTAGCAGTATTTTATCCTAGGAAAAACAAACGTCTCCCTCCTTTCCCATCACACGCCGGGGGGGCAGGGGGTGGCAGGCCCAGATAACAAAGCAGCTGGTGTGGAACGAAGTTGTAAGGAAATAATTGATATGTAATAAGGCTGAGTGAATCTATCCCAAAGAAAATATTGCGTAAGCGGTTATGATTAAACATGCCCGGGCGAAAGGCGCTCTCATAAAGAAGTAATGGAGCTAAGGAAACAAATGATCATTGGGAATGTTAAACACAGAGGGGCATTTCATCACACAAACATAAATTCAGCTTGAAAGAGACTTAGGGAAGAAAAAAAAAAAAAAGAAAAAAAAAAGAAAAAAAAAAAAAAAA
>CM021779.1:6499684-6569535 GCA_011076525.1 Nettapus auritus | reverse complement strand
CTGCGGGCGACCCCGCTGCCAGAGGAGGGCCCGATCCTGCCCCTCGTTTTTAGACTTGGCACAAATGCGATTTTCCCACCCCACGGAGGGATTTCGTCCTACTCCAAGAAGGGATGCCCTCACCTGGGCGGCGCACCTCCTTTCCCCTTTTCTATCCCAAATCCAGGCCCTTCCCGAATTTTTGTTAACGAGCGAAAATAATAAAGAGACCGAAATTATCTCCCATAAACGAAAAATAGAGCAACCAAACGGGCAGGCCCTCCCCTCCTTTTCTCCTCGCTCCCCTCTCTCGGACAAATCCCAGCTCCGGAGGCACGGAGCGCATCCGCCCGGTGGGAAAACTGCTCTCCTTATTCCTAAATCTCCGCTTGACTTTTTCTGTAGCTGGCGGCTTTACAGGGGGCAACGTGCTCCTGGCTGAAAAGCCCTGGCACTCAGACACAGGAGCCCGAGCTCGGAAATTCGTTCGGAGAGAAATAATTCGGTGTGGAGCGGTTTGAGCTGAGGGGAAGATAGCCAAGCACAGCCGGGGACCATTCCTCCAACTCCACCGCACCTGGCTGCAAACCCCGGTGGGGTGCGGGAGGGTTATAGGATATTTCCACCCATACTGTTTGAACCCCAAGCAGAACAATTCCCTCCCCCCCCCCCCCCCCCCCCCCCCCCCCCCCCCCCCCCCAAAGGCGACCCCCCCCGGGCGGCGGCGGGCCCGCCCCTGCGCGCCCGCCCCGGGTTTTTCGAACAAAACAAAATTTTTTTAAAGAAAAAAAAAAAAAAAAAAAGAGAAAAAAGGGGGGGAGGAAGGAGAGAGGAGGGAGATATTTGTGTAACGACTTGAAATAATTTACCCCAGAAAAAGGAAATCTGGGCAAGAGTTTATCAGGCAGTTCCCTTTGCCAGCATGTTTAAAATGTATAAGTAATTTTAAAGTGTGTCTTCACTTAATATATTTTCCCCTTTCTCCTTCAGATGACAAGGAAGACCAGTGATTGCAAGATGTCTACAGATAGCGCCCTTTAAGAGTTTCCACATTGTATGGTTAGGGGAAAAAAATGTGTTTGTGGTTCCTACGTCCCTCCCGACAACTTATACTCGTCTCGTTTTATGGCTCCTATTGTTCGGGCTGCACACGGCGGCTTTTCCATTTCACTCGTGTCACCCCCCTTCGAATCGGGACCCCTTGAGGGAGAGGAAGAAATTCTGGGGTGTCTGACTGTGTCTAATAGGAGAGAAAATGATTTACTTTAAAAACACGCTAAAGCTAATAATAATAATAATCCCCCAAATCCGTGTCCAAAGAGACTCCCAGCAGCTCCAGGTCTACCAACAGTTCGGGTTTGGATTTGATGAAATATTTCTGGGGCTGTTTGGGGGGAGCTTTAGAGAAAATCACCGAAGCCCTGTTTTGTTGGAAAATAAAGCAGTTTATGGGCAATATTAGCGAGGGTCCTATTTTCTTCACAGACGCGAATCGGGGCTGCAAAGGGACATAGGTACAGTGGCCTCGGAGCGTAAAAATATTATCAGGCTTGCTACGAGCTCGAGTGATAAATTACAATGTCTTCATCACACGAGAAAAAGCTTTTTTTTTTTTTTCTTCAAAACAACAACAACAAAAATACAGGATTTCTCAGTTTTCGACACAGAAAACGATTCTCTTTTCCTTTTCCCATAATTTAAAACACGAACGCTCTCCGCGCCGCAGAGCTCTTGCATTGCACTTGCCGGAGAAAACACGACGGTGTCAGGGGCTGAGCTTTTGCAGGACTTTTGCAGGGCAGAGGAAAGATGTTTCATTGCAGATTTCCTCCAAAAGCCGTGCTAGCTCCGAAGGACCCCACTCACATCACCCTGTGCTTGCACTGAAGCCGGGAAATCACCCGGAGAGCCGGAGGAGGGAAGGGCTGGTTCCTTCCCTCGGCTTCGGGGTGAATATTAAACCGTCCCGACAAATTATGCTGGCTTTCTGGGGATGGAGCAGTCTCTTAGGGCACTGGTAGGAAAATTATCCTCGGCTCCAGAAAGGCACAGCTCCCCTGGAGCTCGCAGCAATTGCGAGGAGTTTGTGCACAAACACTTCCAGCGGGGCAGGCAGGAGAAAGCAAAGCCCCAAATAATTGTGCGAGGAGATGTGTGTGCCCGCGGGCTTCCGAGGCATCAAAAGCAACCTCTGAAAACAGCTGCGGGATCGGGCTCAGGAACTGCAAGATATTTAGTTAATTTTGTTGGGTTTAGGAGAATATTCGATATATTTATTGTATGTTTTACGTTGGGTATCATTTAGGATCCCGTATCCAGTTTATCCTGACATCGAAGACGTAAGCCATAAGATGCCTGAATTTTAGGTGCATTCAAAACCCCGATTTAAAACCAGCCCCGAAACCCTCGCCGTGCCAAGGACTCTACTATCGCGTTTCTATCCCGAGATTAATTCCCCAGTCACCGGTTTTGCTGCAACCCCGCCAGCGAAAGGCACAATTCCCCCTATACAACGATCCGCCTCAGCCCTACCCTTTGCTTTCGGGATTTACGAATCCTCGGACGGGCGGGGTTGCGCCTCCGAGCTTTGCGACGACGCGAAATCGATTGAAACGAGATTATCCCGGCAAAAACAAACAAACAAACAAAAAAAACTTTTCCTAAAACTGGGAGAAAATGCCCCATATTCGCTGTCCCTGGCTGCGGAACCTGCTTGCTCCCAGCGGTAACCGAGCGGCCGGGCCGGGCTTTATGTGAATAATGGTTTTCATTATTTTCGAGGTGGGAGGGAGGCGGAAAGGGGAAAGAAATATATATTTTTGCTGAGCTACTTCTTGGACACGAGCAAACGCGGAGCTGCAGGAGAGCCCTGCCAGTGCTGGGGGCAGCTCGGGAGCAGCTCGACCACGTTCCCCCTCCCCACGGTTGTAGGGCTGGGAGACCCCCAGGCACCCAGCTGCATTTCCCTGAGGTTTGCCCCCCTTTTTTGACTCGTCCCTTGCAGCTGTCGGGAGGGAAAAACCAGCCCCGCAGCCTTCGTGACAAGCTGCTAACGCACATCACCCAAAAAGTGCCTTTGAAAAGAGACCAAAAAAGAAAAAAATTAAGAGAGACAAAACGCCCTAAGCTTTGTGCCATCTACAATCAGGGGGTGCTGGATCCCACCGATGGTGAAGGAAAGGGGAGGCGGGGAAAGGGGGTGGGTTTTTCTTTGATGAATTCCTAAACAATTCCTATTATTACTTTCTTTGCCAACCCAGGGTGAATACGGGGTCCAAATGGCAAGATTTGCCTTTCAAAGAGTAACATGAAATCAAAACACCTGTTATACATTAGCCCTCTCCCACTTCCACCTCCCCTGTAAATGAAATCATTTAAATAAAAAAGAAAAGAAGAAAAAAATAAGAGAATAAGCGTATTGTTTTTCTCCCTTGACATATGGGACCAGAGCTGGAGAACTGGGCATCATTTAAGGTGAATACATGAATAATAAGGCTTTTGGGAAGCAGCTAGATGGCTTCTACCACTGCATCTTCAGGCGCTTTTGCATCCAAGCCCTAGCAGAGGCAGCCCCAGCACCTCTGCCCAATACAGACACCTGGAGGGCAGCCAACCGAGTGGGCACAGCTCCAGGCAGCATCCCCTAAAGCCTTCCGTGTAATCTCAAACCTACAGACAACATCCACACCCACGCACGGGCACCCCCGTGCCACAGCCAGCACCTGCCCAACCCATCAGCTCCATCCCACGCCCACCCAGTTCCCCCCCACGTACCCCCCAGCCCTCACCCCACTAGTGCCCACCCCACAGGGGCCAACCCCAGGCGCAGCCCTAAAGCCTGTGGCCAAGGGAACCCCCAGGCAAGGGGGAGTCGGGGGGGGGGGGGGGGGGCAGGGGAGCCCCTTTACCTTGGCGGCAGGCAGGGTCTCATGGGTGCCGAGGCCTGGCAGCAGGCTGGGCTGGCTACCGGCCCTATTTCCGCTTGTAACTACGAGGAGACCCCAAGCCTCTCCTCGATAAGGTATCACAGTGTCTCTGCAGTCCGCGGTCAGCACCTTAGCTTGGAGCTTGGCGGCACCGCTGGCAGCCGTGCCGGGACAGCGGGGAGATGTCGAGGCATTTCTGGGAATAATCACATCACACAAGTGCTTACATTCCGGCTTCCTTTCTCTTTATCCCTACCACCAAGTTTGAAGTCACACCTTCTACCGGATTGTTTAAGGTCTCCGGGTTGGAGTGGGGGTGGGTGGCAGGGAAGGAGTAGGGGGGTGGGGGGTATTGCTGGTTGTTAATCTATAGGGTTCCTCCAGGCCAATAAAAGTAGCATGGTCAGAAATTTCTCCTTTTCAATAGAAACGTCTCCGTCTCCCCCCCCCACCCCCCAACCCCAACCCCCAGCCCTTTCTGTTTGTTTTGTGCCTGGACTTCAGGGTCTGCCAAGGCTGGGAGTCCTGAAAGCTGCTCAGGCAGAGATGCAAAGTAACAAAAAGACTTTGTTTTTCCCCCATACAGTCACGTAGGGGTTCTGGTCTACACATACACATCATGGAAAACGCACCTGGAAAAGAGACTTTATAAAAGTATCTCATACACAGGCTCAGGCACCGGGGTAGGTCTCCCAAAATGCAACTCAAGGCCTTAAACCTGCAGCATCCGGGAGGCTCACGCGTGCGCTGGTACAAAAATAAACCACAGCAAACATCCGTGCGCACAGGGACCAAACAGCCAAGCGTGGACAGAGCAGCACAAACAACCCTGTACACTTCTGACACATACTTTGCATATACAGGCAATTATAAGATTTTTTTTAATTAAAGCTAATGTAGAAGAGTGAGTTTGTGGCTGGGAGCTGGATAGCTCACTGCTGTAAGCAGCTCTGGAAATTCACACCTTTCTTACAGAAAATCACCCACCAGCATCATTTCCATCAGCATTTTTCTGCATCCTCCCTCTGTTCTCTCTCCAGATTACCTACAGCTTTGTGCTACCATCTCCTGTACACTACACGCTCACCTCTCCATCCCTTTCATTCAAGCAGGGGCTGGAGATCTACTCAGAAACCTTAAAGCCAACCTCATTACTAATGCAAGTAACAGGTCACCAGAAACAAGCTCTGATGCAAAGTGCTGGTGGGTCACCCGAATCCCCTCTGCTTCGGTTTTATACCAGGCACTTAGCTTGTCTCCTGAGCAGTAGCAGTCCAGAAGACACAGGTTTATAGTTTTTTTTTGTTTGTTTTTTTCTCCTTAAGATTTTTACATTTACTCTAAGGTTTACTCTAAGGTTTTTACTTCTTACAAAAATGGCAACTTCAGGCAGTGGAAGCATTTCTGAGAATATGCCCTGTTGGGGCAGGCCATGAGGTATCCGGTGCTCACGTGGTTTAATGGGGAAGGTAAAACCAAGCAGATGGAGACAAGTGCTACCTGACTGAGAGGCAACGGGGACTATTGCATGGCTACTGTCAGAGGGCAAAGCCTTTGGCAGTGCCCTTGATCTCACTGTCACCCTCCCCATCCTTCATTTAGGTCATTCTTTTCATACTGCAACCACCCTGGGACCAACAACTGCCTCTTCTTCATGTAGCTCTTGGACTCAGCCAGGACCCCCATCGCACTGGGACTCCGCTGTTTCCTAATAAATAATTAGAGCATGTGTGCACCATGCCTATCACCACAAAATCTGGGCTTTGGCTTGGCTTTCTGGTTATCTCCTAATGCCAATAATAATAACAATAATAATAATAATATGAACATTGCTTTGTGGATTCAGACCTGCCAGAAAGGCAGTAAGCCAAGTATTACACTTGTGGGAGGTATCTTGCAAAGTACTCCAAGGATCTTTTGTTAGGTCTGGTCTCATTTAGTATTTTCATTAATAGCCCTGTAAATGGATTACACAGCCCATTAATAAAGTTGGCAGATGCTACCCAGTTCAGGGAACTTGTGAAAAGCAAGAGAATATTTAAAAGGGAGCAAAGACAAGGTCAGAGAAAAGCATGTTGGGGGGCAGGGAAATAAAAGACAAAGAGCGTAAAATAATCTGTGAAAATTAAATTTGGGGAAAGGTGGCTGGAGGATTATTCAAAATCCAGATTCTTCAATTGTGGTTTTATCCAAAATCCAGTAAAAGTAAATGATTAGTCCCAGAGAGAGCATGGGGGCAGAAAGGGGGTCTGAAGGCTGCAGCCGCAGCGCTGGGAGGCGCAGGTGCCGTGGCAGGAGCGCAGCTCGCATGCAGAGGTGGGACACAAGGGACAGGCAGCCCACAGGCATCTCTTGCACCTTATTGCAGGGCAATCACCAAGAAACAAAAACAAAGCAAACAAAAATACACAACACTCCTAAAATACCACCCAGAGAGTGTGAGCTGAACATAAAGAAAAGTTCACAACGAAAGGGGCAGAAACTGCACTTCTGAGGGCAGAAGACATCAGCTAAGGCAAAGAAGCCCTCATCTTTTGGGGTCTGCTCTGCCTTCACCATGTAACATCATACAAATCTGTTAGAGTAAGTGATATTAATATGGAAGATACAAGACCACTGCAGGTGTGATAGAAACATGCAAACTGAGCAGGAAAGTCTAGCCGACTGCCCAGCCTTTCCTCCTCAGCTCTGCCATGGGCAGCTTGTGGGGCAAGGCTGCGTCCCACAGCCTGAAAATAACCCTTCCCAACCACAAAGGGTCTGTGAAGATAAGAGTAGACATAGGTGGTGGTGTGCAGATGAAATGCACTTGTTCTTCCTCAAGGAGATGCCTGGGATCCCTCTTGGCACAGCAGTGACTGGTAGGGACCAAAAGTCCCACTGCTCCTTCCCGCTGGGCTAAAAAGAGCTAGGCAATAAATAAGCAGCCTGGGAAAGACAAGAAGGCTCAGGACCAGGCAAATTTAAGATGAATCATCAGAAAAATCCTCCCATCAAGCTCCTGTGGGCTGAGAGCAGTGAGAAGTGTTGCAACTCTCCACTGACTGGTATTTAAAATGAGATGGAAGCTCATGAACAAGAAGTGAACTGATTAGATACAAGGAGGAGACAAGGGAAAAAAAAAATGATGAAAATATAATCTAATGGGTGTTTCTACCTCTTTTGCTTCTGATAGCCATTTCAAGATGTTTAGCTGGATGCAAAGCAAGAAGCAACACAGGCTCTGTGCCTGTACACCTGCCAGCAGAAGAGCTGGGACACCCAACCAGGTGTTCAGAACCCCCTTATCAGGACAGGTCACTTGATTCAAACCAAAACAGGAACAGCACCTGAGTGTGTTGCACTAGTTGTTCAGCTGAAGGGAATCAGAACAGATCTAGTGACACTGTGAAACCTACAACACCACCAGATGGGACTGAGGATCAGGTGCATTATTTATTAAAAGGCTATGCATTTAAGTATGTATCCTGCTTACAGGTCGAAAGTACCCATGCCTTACACTTTAACAGGTAATTGGATGCTTAACTTTTGAGGATCTGTTATGCTAAAGACTGTGGCTTGATCAAAACCTGCTTCCTTTTGTTATATTTTTCTAAATGATGGTAACACTACTTCCAAAAGACAAAGGAGAAGAAATACACTGGACCCAGTTTACTTCTACATTGCACCTGTTTTACCTCTCACAAAAAATGAATTATACCAGTTTAAAACCTACCTGTATCAAAGGATCAAATTTCTATTCTAATCATAGAATCCCAGAATGGCTTGGGTTGGAAGGCACCTCAAAATGCACCTAGTTCACCCCCCTGCCATGGACAGGGATGTCACTGGATAAATCAGGTTGCCCAGGGCCTCATCCAACATGACCTTGAGCATTTCCAGAGATGGGACATCCGCAGCTTCTCTGGACAACCTGTTCCAGTGCCTCACCACCGTGTAAGTGAAGACTTTCCTCCTAACATCTGATCTGAATATTCCCTCTTTTAGTTTAAAATTCCCCCTTGTCCTACCACTGTCTGCCTGTGTAAAAAGACACCCTCCATCTTTCTTAAAGTTTTCAATCCTGACTGTTTCACACAAATCCCTAAAATCCTGACTATTTTAACATTTCCCTTTCAACACTTACTATCTAACTGTTAGGGTTTGGTTTTCCTTTTTTTTTTTTTTTTTTTATACCAGGTCACCACTACAAAATCTTAGCCAAGCCATTTGAATAATGATTATGATTCCATGAATATGATTATGGCCTGCTAATGTAAACAGGCAGGAAGGGGTAAAAGACTTGGTGTGTGCGTGTTTGTGAGAGAGGGAGAAAGGGAGGGAGAGGGAGAAGGATCCAGATCCAGTTTATAAACATCCATCTCCAATAATGAGTCCGCTAGGAAGAAATGAAAAATAGCCCATGCCTGGTAAAGTCAATTAAGTTGCTTTTAAATAAGAGGTTACCCAGAGAGGCCAAGAGTTAACATGTAAAGGCTTATTGCCAGTGCTGTAAAAAATAAAAGGAGGCTTGAATATTTGAAGACATTTGGTTGCTATTATAAACAAGTGGATCTAATAGTGTGGGTACATTCATAGACTAACTGTAGAAGTTGGGCATCTTATAAGGACACATTGAAAGGAAAAACTGTTCCCTGGCTAAATAATTCCAAATGGGTCATTATAAAACCACTGATACAACACGTGTGGTTGGGACACAGGGTATTTATAAGGAAAGCTTTTCAAACCAACCAATAATGAGCAGCTAACAACAAGAGCACAGCCAAAGGTGTATGTAATCTGCAGAGAACACATGGCAAAGCTTTACAGTGCAAATTCTTATAATGACCTGGAGAGCAGATGGCCCTGACACCAGTTCAGGCCGCTTGGAAAAATCAACCAAGGTTTATCACATTCTTGAGATTCAGAATTGGGAAAGTGAGCTTAGTGACAGCACCTTCCAGAGAGAAAGGGGCTGCATTTCAGCAGACAGGAAAAGGAAATAAGTGGAAGGAAAGGCATAAGGAGAACAAAGATGTTCATCTTTTCTCCTGCTTGCTTATCTAAAAGGTCTGAATTTTTCTCCTGAAAGAATTTTTTATGTTTGGGTTTCAAGGAGATTACAATAATTGGTTGGCAATGGGTTGGCAACACTTTCTGCAAAGTAAATTCTTGCAAAGACAATTAACTTGGAGGTGGAGACACAACATAAGCCCAGGCAAACTCACATTCTTGCAGAAGTCATTGCCACAGTCTGATCTCCACAGCCTCTCCCATGCAGAAGAGCTTCCCAAAACACTGGCGTCTTTTGCCTCTTTCTTTTGAAAATGATGGCAATGGTGCTCTCTGCTCCAACCGCCCCATAAGGAGTGATCCACTCCAGCACCGCCTGGTATGCAGCACTTCTATCAATACCAATGGAGCTGTGTTTACAGGATTTATCCATTTTTCAAGGAAAAACAGTCACAGCTTAAAAAAAATAATAAAAAATAATAATTTAAAAAAAAAAAATGAGAAAGAGTCACACTGTCCCTTCCCAACAGAGACCCAAGACATCTGGCAGAAATGTTGACCACCACAGGCCCTACCTGCCACAGCCTGATGGGCAGCTCCAAGCTGGCCACCAACAAGACCTATTCAAATCTGATTTGAATATCTGAGCCTCTCCTTACCCTTCACACAACTGTCATTGTATGACACAAGTAAAGGATGGTAGATGGGGAAATTAGGTCCAAAGAAAGAACAGAGACCATGTATTAGGATCCTAAAGAAGCAGAGACAGCAAAGGATTGAATTCTCAGAAGCACCAATGTAAACCTGAGATTAGCATTTGGCTGCTCTTGACTACCCAACACCAGCAAATTGCCCTTACCCTTCTTAGACCAAGAAGGGAGTCTGCTCCAGGCGAGGCTAACATGAATTCCCAGGAGACCCACCATCTATGCACAGGATGCACCTCATCAGCATAGCAAAAGGGGAATGCTGGCTCAAAATCCCCTTTTCAGGATTAAAATCTGAAGAATGGATCCTCAGCGTGGATCACGTTGCTGCTCCTGCAGGGGAGCACAGCATTTATTGCCTGTGTGCTCAGTGAGCAGCGGTGCCGGGGACCACATGCCCTTCCTTCCAGAGCCTCCTGCATGCCTCACACCCGCCTGTCAGCTGCACGGGAAGGCAAGATCAGCAAACACAAGGTCAAGCGAATTAACGTCACCAGAAAGGAAATGGGGTCAGAGCTAAGCACCCTTCTCTTCACCGACTGCAGGCTGGGAGCGTGGATGGGGACAATTAACTCAAGCAGCTTGATGAGGAGACATCATCTTCAGTCCCCTCTTCCTTCAGAGGGAGGGGAAGGAAAGGAGCAGTCACCGGAAACACTGCTATCTTTCTGTGCCCATCCAAAGGGCCATAAAGGAACGCAGCCCCCTCGTACCTGGCAGCAGACAGAGCCCAGGTGACCCCAGGGCAAAGGTGGGTCCCACACCTAGTGGCTGCCCCGGCTGCCCTCTGGAGCACAGTTTTGGATGGCAGGGGAAGAGGAGTGGTGCAAATCTGCCTCTGTTTGCTCAAGCCACCAGTAAATTAGCGCTGCAAATCTGCCAGGCTGCCCCTGTGGTTTCCGCGAGATTTTTTCTGGCTTTCTGGTCTGGTGTATTATATACACAGGTTTCCTTCCTAGCCCTTGATAAACATTTCTGACCAGCTACTCAGGAGGAACAGGGTGGGGGGAACATTCCCAAATCCCAGCGTGAAAACCCCAGTGCCTTCCCCCTCATATAAACACAGCTCTTGCCACTGCACAGCTCTGAACAGAGGACAATCTCTCCAGGCACAAGACCCATGTGCTGCAGGGTGCAACAAGGGCCAGGCTGGGAGTCTGTGAGTGTGCACCACACTAGAGAATTCCTCATCTCATTTATGAACTCACACCAGCACCACCAAAGAGGTGGACAGCAAGAGTCTGGAGACACTGCAGGGAAAGGAAGGAGTCTGTAGAGAAAAGATGAACCAGATCTATGGAGGTACAATATTGGGTCTCCAACAGTGCCCACAGTTTGGGTCCAGAAGTTGTGCAGAGCCCAAATCCTATGCTCTAGAGACCCCACGAGCATGTCAAGCCAGCAGGCACAGCAGACATGGCTTGGGCAGTGCTCCCCATCCTTGCCTGCCACGAGAAGAGGAGGCACTGATGGCTCTCCCAGAGCTGCCACGATGGGCTCCTCCTGGAGCAAATTCAGCAGAAGGACCCAAATAAGGGCTTCCTTGAGTTGTTTGGCAGGAGAAAAGCCCTGTTTCAGCAATGTGCTTAGTGTCACAGCATCCAGTGCTATGTGTCATAAGATCTGGGGTCCCCTCCAATGACTCCAGCTTGACGTGACCCCCAGTGGGACAAGACCCCAAGCTCAGCCTATTCCCCAAAGGAAAGGAGGTGAGTTCTGCATGCCCATGCTGCCTTGCTCTTAGTCCCCTTGTCTCCCTTCACAGCTGGAGAATGTTTCATCCTGCCTCCACCACATTTGGCAGCCTGCTGCTGCTCTTACAGAACAAAGTTCTCACACAGCGTGAAAAAGGAAAAAGCCAGTGACCTCACTTGACACAGCCACACTACTGGACATCAGAGAATCCAAAAATGAGATCATCATTAGGAAAGCAACACATGCAGCAAGAAGGTCACTTGACTAGACACCAGAAAATCTCTCTCTGAGAATGCACATTTGGCAACCGAATTTCTTCGGTTTTGGTACTCATCTGCCCTTTCCAAACATGCTTTTGAGGTCTCCTGTTGTAGAATCACAGGGGAAAAAGGGCACTCACACCATGGTAGGGCTGGTCCACATAGACAGTAGTTTTTCTGCTCATCAGGGAAGAACCACCAGTCAGAGTTCTTGGGATCTTTCTTCAAGATCCTAAGGATAACACCTCATGTAGTATTGACCATGGAGATTGGGAGAATCATAGCACCAGCAGGGCAGGGAGAAAAAAAGGTTCAAGCCTACTCTGGCTGCCCTGCTTCCAAGTAATATCTATCACACAAACTGCTCTATATACACCTCATCCCTTCTTTCCCCCTCCAGCACCTCTCCTAAATCCCCCTGTGCTAACACACAAGAGCAGGAAGGAAAAAAGACACAGAGATGTGTATACGTGTTACAATTTGGCTGCCAGGAATGGCTGAGTCAGGTCCCACAACTGAAAGCGAATGGATGGTGTTGTAAATCCTCAGATTCTCCTTCTTCCAAGACAGAAAATGTCTGCTTGACTTCATTCAGACCCCTAGCTGCACCTCCAGCCATCCCTGGGATGCTCTACCTGGGTGGCAGGAAGAGCCGGGAGCCAATTCGTTCCTCCTCCTTGGCAGAGCAAACACCTATCACCCTGCTGTGACCCTGGGGAGCTCTGCAGCTCTCCTGGGGGACAAAAAATACCCAGGACCAATGCATAGAGCCCCCCATCCATCAGGTGATGTGGCCCGAGCCCAGTTTTGACATCACTGAGCACCCCAAAGACAGGGCAGCCACCACCTTTAGCCGCTAAATGCCTGGAAAAGGGCAGGGTCTTATTGCACTTCACCTCAGTATAAATAAAATATTTGCCCTTCTTTGGGATGAAATATTTGGATTACGTATCTGACATCCGCTGCTTTGTAACTGAAATACACGTACTCGCTCTGGCCATATATTACTGCTCTGCTCCTTGTCAGGCATCTCCCCCAAGCTGAGGTGGAGGCAGGCGGCTGAGCCACCAATTAAAGCCCAGCTCTCGTTAAAGGCACCATTGTAGGGAACAGGAAAAAAAAAAAAAAAAAAAGAAAAAGAAAAGAAAAAGATAATTCTGTCAGCACAGATGTCTCCTACGCTGAGAGGTTTGCAAAGAAATAAAACCCGAGCAGCTATTATACCATTTCCAAAGTTATAGGCTGTAAGAAAAACAGCGTGAAGCAGTTCCCCCACCTATAGGATACCACAAGCCAGTGGGCAGCACTGACAGGCCTGAGTCTTGCTGTAACTGTCTTATCATCCTAATCCTCTGGATTATTAATAGAAGTAGGGCTCTGATGGAGTCCAGAGGCTGTGCTGTGACAGGGCATCACTGTGTGAAGCATCCTACAAGCATGCAGGGAGAGGCTGCTCCTGCCTCTCGTGCATCTGGGGGCAAGGCGGGCACGTGGCTCAATGAGGTGCCCGAATCCACGTGGTGCTGCAGTAATTGCATGGAGAGAGAAGTTGCTTTCTCCCAAGCCATTTGCACTAGGATTACACAGATCCTGTCTTATTTTCCCCTCCTTCATCCTTTGGCAGCATCCTCCCTTGTCTTGGTCACAGATCGAATCCACTCTCATAACAGAGAGAGGATCCAGCAATAAGGTGGTCAGCTCAGTACCTGATTTGACACAAAATCCAGTCTCTTTGCCCTATTTTCTACAGGTTTGGTCTGCCATCAGACCAGCCAGCCGAACCTGTTCACCTCACCTTGTGAGGTCTGGTGCAAGGGAAGCGGTGAGAGCTGAGCACGGGGAGCAAGGTGAGGGAAAGATTAGCCCACCCCTCTGCACAGCAGCTTGAGCTGAGCTAGGACTTCAAACCATGCACAAAGCTGGTGAGAAAAAGCAACAAACTGAATTTAATGAAACTACTCACAGTATGGAAGGGGAGTTACTGCTCCACTCTGTTTTTTCCTATTTTCTCTCCCACCAAAATGCCTAAAGCATGTGGTGAGCTGTATATGGGAACATAGGGATGTAGGCAAGGAGCAACAGCATCTGCCCCGAGACCAAGCACGTGGGTCTTTCCAGGTCTGCATGTGCCACCTGGTAGTAGTCATCACCTCTCCAGGTCTGCATGTGCCACCTGGTAGGAGTCATCACCTCATGTCCTGGCTCTGCTCATCTGTAAGACTGGTCCAGAGGACTGCAGCATCCCGTTGCTGAGGCCAGAGACAAGAACAGATGGGCTAGGAAGGACAGGAGCCCTCTAGGGTAGGACTTCTAGTTCTTAAAAACAAAGGAAAAAAAAACTAACAGTGTTTTCTAAGGGCCTGGAGTAAGGGCAGCAATAAGAGGAGTCTGATCCTGCTCCTCCAGCCTTACTGGGACTCTCCAGGAGGATCCCAAACATCTTCTGAATATTCCAAATGAGAACCTAAAGTCCATCAGGATCTCACAGCAATGCCAAACCCACAGCCTCTGCCTACCTCCTGCCCACCTCTCCCTCCTTCTCACTGCTTTAGGGGGAACCTTCTTGCTTGCTCCTAGCTCTGCTCACCCCTCTGGGACAACATGAGCCCAGATGAATAGGGCAACTCTTCCAGGAGCTACCCTCGACCCTCAGTCACCTGACTGATTGCTGGTGCGACACCATGCACTTTGAACACCTCTGCTCCCATGGAGGCCATGGCCAGAAATCCTCATCAGCCTCCTTCCTGCCCTCCTTCCTTCTGAACCCTCTGTCCCTGAGAGCATTCCCCCCCCTCCTGCTCATTTAACTTGGCTCCCATGCAGATGCCCACAAAGCCCTGAATTTCCTGCTGGCTCAGGACTGCTCAAGCTCAGCTCCATTTCCTCCAGAGGCAAATGGGTGCATTCACCGTAGCAATAAAAACCGAGTGACGTTCTGGGCACAGGGCCTAATCCAACTCCCAGTGAGGTGGAGGTTATTCCATTCAAGGGGAGCTGAGGGGAAAAGGCAGGAGGAGGAGGAGGATGAGGTTCTGGACAGCAGGGATGAGACAGGGGCATTGCCAACCTGGGGGACCTCTTCCAAGGTCACCATGGGGAAGGCAGCAAGTGGTAAATGTTTTTTCCCTTGCACGGATGCCCCCTTGTTCTCATTCATGTTTTCTCAGTGCTACCTTGTGTTCCTTAAGCAAGCCATAAATTCAGTCACATGGGTTTTCTCTGTCCTCGATTTTTATTTATTTTTTTTTTTTTTTGACATCCATTTAATGACTTTTCTCTTTAATATATGGCAGGCATTTTCCTTCTAAAATACCTGAGGTTTAGGACAGGTAGTAAATGGAGACCTCTCACAGAACCACTGGCCCAGAACCCAGTCTTATTGGCGCTTAGAAAAGGAGATCCATTTTTCCTCTCTGCTCTTCAATTAGCTGTAATGTTTGCCTTTAAAATATAAAATTAGAAGCCTTTATGGAGGCACAAAGCAATATTATACTGCAAAACACATTTTTATTCTCCCCTCCCCGCTACTAGTTTAGCGCAGCAGATATATTAGACAGCTGGTTTCTAGGCATTGCTCCCTTCTAAAGATTTAGGGTCCAACGCTCAGTTCCTGCAAAAATAATGACCTCCCTTGCTTTTGGTAGGTCTGTACTTGATCCTGCGCTTACTAGCAGGACCTTTCAGGTTGCATACTACAAGATTTAGTGCTGGAGAGCAGAGGCATTGAGCAGAAAAACATATCAAAGTCCATCTGACTGAGACAATCATGGAATCTATGTGTCACAACCTCCCACTAGATACTGTCAGGACTTCTCACATATCCGAGAGCTACTTTCACAAGGAAAGGCACAACATATTCCTTCCCCCCCCCCCCAACACCTCAAAAAGGAATCAAAAAGCCAAGATGGGGAAGGCTCTGGTGGGACATACTGATGGGGATCCCAGGACTCCTTCCTTGAAGAAGGTCATGCTGAATGTGAGGTAGGGCCTCATGTAATTCCCTCCAACACAAA
Organism: Nettapus auritus; assembly: GCA_011076525.1. Lineage (NCBI taxonomy): Eukaryota > Metazoa > Chordata > Aves > Anseriformes > Anatidae > Nettapus > Nettapus auritus. The sequence goes on along the minus strand of CM021779.1, from coordinate 6,553,963 downwards.
CTCCTGCCCAGACCAGGCTTACAGAGGTAACCTCAGCCTCTCCATGACAAAGTCCTGACACAGGAGCTGCCTTCAAAGTACCCGAGAGCTGCCTGCAGCTCACGAATCACAGGTTGGCTGCTCTTGGTTAAAAAGACCAGACCACAATTTAACATTTCTGCTAAACCTGAGCGCACACAAAACCCTTTCCCCATCTGAGTCCCCCCAAGTACACCTTTTGCACCCAGCCCGAGGAGGCTTTGAACCTATCCCCACTCCAGGTAGCATGAGCTACAACAGCTGATGTTTTTCTCTCTGGTGGTGTCTGCTTATATCACCACTGAGCTGTTCGACAGCCATGGCCACCCATACATTTCCATGTCTCTGTTTGCGTGGTACAACAGCAAAGCTAACAAAACTCAGGGGAACAACTCAATCGGTTGTGCTCAGTGGGGGTATACAGCTGGTCCATGCCATTCTCTTCCTGGCATTAATGTTAGTGTCACAGATTCATAAACAAACACATTTAACAAAAAAAAAAAAAAAAGTTGACATCCATATTTTCTTAAAGTGGTTCAAATCACCCATGCTGTACGAGAAAGAAAAACACCCCAGGATGGGAGCTATTGATCTCAAAAGGCAGTGAATTGTGCTCCATGATGGATCAAAGGGGAGTACAAAGCAGAGAATAGCCACTTTCTCCACCACACGCCGATGATTTTCCAGATGTCTTTTATGGGAAATAATGGCACTCAGAGCACTGTTAACAAAAAGCAGCCAAATCACGGGAAAGGGAGCCTTGACTCTTTTATCTCGCCAGTGTTGCTCATCCATCTCTAGAGCTAGCTGATAGCAGAATGATTGATTCAGAAATTACTTTCAGGAAAAAGAAAAAAAAAAAAAAAAAAAAAAAAAAAAAAAGAAAAAGAAAGCCAACAAAACCTCTAGGACATATTAGCAAATGTACCTGCCCCAAAAGTTCTACCTGTGACCCCAATTCCCCTTCACCTTCTGTATCTGGTGGGACAGAGAACACACAGTTGGTGACAATCAGCTAAAAGGAGAGGAGGTTGGACAGGTTAAGGGAGCTCCAGCTGTCGCACAAGGACTCCATATTTTTAGAAAACCCACCAAACCCTAGAAAAACTCATGAGAAATCATGACAAATATGACAAGGGAATCCTCAATGCTTGCCAGCTCTGAGTAACAGGAAAATCCCTCTTGCCCTTTCCTACAGAATTTGACAGTGGGGATGGAGAAAGAAAGTACTTATTCTTGCCTTTTCTCGTTTTTACCAGAAATTTCGTTTCCCCACAATTTTCTGGCCTCTTTAGCCTGACAGATGGGAGGGGGTCTTTAGAAATATAAAACACTGAAACCACTGAAACAAAACACACACAAAAAAACCTGCATACATTCAAAATGGCCGAGCCCAAGCTTCAGCAGTGATGCTGGCCCTTGGGGTCTCTGCTCTTGTCCTAGGGTCCTACACCCCTCGTCAGCCTGTTGATCTGTCCCAGCAGCCTCAAAATGCTTGTTCCCAGCAGTGGGAGGTGTTTTGTGTGGCGACAGAGCGGATGCTGAGGGAGCCCTTTTGGGGCCGTTACAGGATTGCCTGGGAATGTGGGGAAGGGGCTGAGTGGCCGAGGTGGTTGCCTCCAGCCCATCCACACATCTAACATAAAAAGCAGGTGTGCTAGCCCCACCACTCTCAAACCTTTTGAAGTTCACCAAGCACTTCAAGTCCTTTATTTCTCTGAATGCAGAAGTACTTTTCCTGCTTCTCCAGGTCTTCTCTAGGAGGAAATGGTAAAGGCAGCTGAACTCAGCAGCCAGCCTGAGTGCCTGAAGTCGTGTTTGGGGGACTAGCAAAAGGGGACTAGCTTTTAGCGTTGATGAACAAGAGCTGTCTTCCTTGTCTTCACCAAGATTTGTTAGAGCTCAGCACTCCCGAGAACGGCTCCATTTATATTTCAGTGCCTGAAACCGGCTGGAGATGCATAAATTTAGGTTTACCCCTCGAAAGTCTTAGCGCTAGCTCTACATTCAAGAGCTCATTGAAAAAACATGGGGGCTTTTTGTGTGTGCGAACAGTGCTCATTGACATGTCTGAAGAGCTCCAAGTTTTCCACTCCCTCTGAGTTGTTTCAAAACTATGCGTTTTCACCAAAACAAAACAAGTGGACTGTTTTCTGTCAAAGTTTCAAAAACACCAACCCGCACCACTTACAAGACATGGCTTAAGAATAGTCCAATTAATGAAAATGTTAAATCGGAGGGAAAAGAAAAATCCTCAGGAAAACCGAAGAGAAGTTAAAAACAACTCCTTCAGGAAAGAGAATTTTAATTAAAAATAATATCCCTGTGGATAATTTATGTTTCTACGTAGGGATTTAAATTGCAGAAGCAGCAAAATTTTTTTAAAATGCCATCAGCATCCAAGAGTGGAAAACGCGAGATTTCAAATTCATACATTCTATATTTGAACATCTTGTTTCTATTTAATAGAAAAGGCCTTCTTTCTCCGGGTTTTTCTCTCCCCCCCCCCCCCCCGTTTCTTTTAAACATATAATTCATCCTAATATATTACAAATGGCACACTAAAAGAGCATGCCCGGAAAATATTAATAATTGAATTCAAATGAGTTTTTCCTAAGAGTCTCTCGAATCGAGGGGAGAAATTCCTGGTGCATTTGTGAGGGAAAAGAGGGAGAAAAAAACTCGAGACAGTATTTTTTTTTTTTTTTTTTTTTTTTTTCCAGGCGCTCCGCAAAGCGGACCGTGTGCTGTGTGGAGTCTCCGAGCATGACAGAAAAGGGATTAAAGCAGGTGACACTTTGAACTTAGCTTAGATAAGTGACCCTCAAAATCAACAGTCCAAAAGTTTAGTACACAGATTCCGCGGACACGTCTAGTCGGGTCTTCGTCAAAACCTTCCCGACCTCAGTAAGGCAAATTAAAATAAAGCAGACAGGTTGCTCGGGTTATCTTCTAATATTGTTTTAGCCACTTATTAGCGCTAATGGACAATTAGTGGCCTGCATAGATATTTTTTCTAATACAAAGCGGAGAGGAAAATTCTTTGTTTGCTTCTGTGTGCGGGAACCTCTTCTGCGGTTGGATGTATAAAAATAGCAGCCAGAAAAGAAGTGTGAAAGACACTAGTTAAACAGTCCAATTTCCAAAGAAGAATATAGTTGAAAACAGATCCTTCTACAGAGTTAAGGAATCCTCCTGATGCACTTGAAGCATAAGGAAGTCTGCACTTTATAAACAACCAAATATATGCCCAGGATAAAAGGCGAGGCTTTTTGAACTCCTAGCTGGCGTGTTAGGAAGACCTTTAATGACATTAGCAGTTCTTCAAAATCAGAAAGGCCACATTATTTCTGATCCTATATGGTCACCACATGTAGCTTTATAAAGAGGGGAAAAAAAAAAAAAAAAAAAAACTCTCTTCATGCCAATAAATAATTTGCCAGAAGAGAAAATATTTACCACTGCTTTTCAAAATTCTTTACGCATGCAGTAAAATCCTCCTCGGAGAAAATGAGCCCGTAAAGAAACCCAAGGCGTTTCCTACCGGCGGTGCGGGCCCACTGCCCTCCGCGGGGCTCCGCAGCCCCCGGCGCTAACGGCGCGCTATTTTGCGGGGAGGGCATTTTGCGGGTTTGCGACGGCTTCCCCCAGAGTCGGATCAAAAACCCAGAGAGGCACGGCGGTTCTCTCCCTTCCGAGCCGGGGGTTGAGGGGTTCAAATTTAAATTCCCCGACCCTGGCAGCGAGAGGAGCCCCCTCCCTGGCTCCCCACCCGGCCGTGGGAGCAGAGCCGGGGCTCTCCGCAATTCGGGCCGGGGGGAACGGGGTCCGCCGTCGGTTCTCACCCCTGCACCCTCCCGGCTCGTTGCTGGGCTTTCAGCCGCCTGCAAGAGTACGGAGCACGGATTTAATTCCCCCAACCCTCCCGGAACATATCCACCGCGTTTGCCTTTCTTGCTCCAAAATGCGTTTTCTAATAATTTCTATATATTTTTTCCTTAACTAGAGAATATCTGTTCTTATAAAACTACAAAGAAAAAAAAAACAAAAACGGGGGGGGGGTGCCTAAAAGCAGTTTTCTCACAGCCCCCGAATCGCATCTTTCCCGAGTGGCGCGGTGGTTGCAGGGCACCGGCTGCCGCCGCACCAAAAACCCGAGCCAGGGGTTTCTGGGGGGAAGGAGAACGGTGAACAAACCCCAAACAGACAGAAAAAAAATATCCTGGGGACAAGGCTGCTTCCCGCCTAGGAATTCACCGTATCATCTTAGCATGACTCGAAAAAAATATAAATATATAACGAATTAAGCTAAAGTTTAAGGCGAAGCACAGGGTTTTTGTTCGTATAAATGAATGCGGAAAGCGGAGAGGGTAACAGCTCAAGTAGAGCGAGCCGGTGCCCCCACTAGCCCTCGAACAATTGCGTTTTTCTCCCCCCTTTTTTTTTTCTCCTTAATCCAGCCATGGAGACGCAGCTCCGGGGAGGGGACCCAAAGCCAAGGGGACGCAGAGGCGCTGGCACCCTCGGTGGGTGACAGTACCAAGGCGCAAACGTCCACTAATAAAGCCTGAGTTTTTGGCTTTTTTTTTTTTCCCTCCCCTTCCCTGAACTCTTATCCTGCAGTTTGGAAGGGACGGCGCTCTCCTGGCGGTTGGAGGGACACAGGTCTGCCTTAAGCCTGCACGCTCTTGGCTCTGCCGTTCCTATAAAATAGGGAGCCACGATTATTCCCTATCCCTTGCTCCATCCCAGACGACTTCCCCCGGAGGAATCCACTTTACCCGAGCGATTTAGAAATTAAAACGACCTCAGTGCCGCTCGTTTTGGTTTAATATTAACGCGCCCTAGTCTAAAGAGGGGAATGCCCCAGAGCTTTGCATTGCACACGCTGCAAGTGTTACATTCCCTAAAGCCGCTTGCAGAAGCACTAAACCGCCCAGATAATAAATACATCTTTTATCTTCACGGCCTCCCCCCACGCCTAATTTTCGGGGCGTTCTCATTAATTTCCCGGCTGCGTGCAAGGCGAAGGGATGAGTCTGTGCGGGACACGGGAGCGGGCAGGGGGCTCTCGCCCTCTCCTTCCCCAACACCCGACCCATCCTGCCCGGCAAACTCTCCCAGCTACTTTCCAGGAACAGGAGGGAGAAAGTTCTTTGCCAACTATTCGCGAGAGCACTTCAGAATAAATGAGTTGCCTACTAAAACTTAATGTTATACAAGATGTCCATTTGTCTATATTAGATTTTAAGCAGCTGTTCGCATACTCAAATCCTCCACCACCGCCCCCCCTCCCGCGAAGGAAAAGTTTGAGCTGAAGAAGGGGAAAGCAAGGAGATAAAACAGGGCATTGTTTATTTTCCTGGCTCCTCTCGTTACCCCCCCCCCCCCCCACCCGTGCTGGAGCGGATCCTCCGCGCTCAGCCTTGCGCAGAGCAGCGCAGCACAAACAACGCCGGCATTGGGCGGGGGGGCTGCTGCTTTCCCTACGACCGGCTTTAAATTGTTTCTTTGTTCGCCGAAGTGCCCTGGAAAAAAAAAAAAAAAAAAAAAAAAAAAAAAAAAACCAAAAAAAGGGTTTGGGGGAAAAAAAGGGGAAAAAAAAAGGAAAACGGGGGGCCGCCCCCCCCCCCCCCCGGCTCGGCAGCCTGTGGCTGCACAGCGCCCGGCCTTATCGGAGCCCACTGCTAAGAGGAGATAATTTGGGCCGTGAGAAGGGGGGATGTTCGGCTTTTTATTTTTCCTCCCCTTCTTCCCAAGCTGCTGCCCGCACTCCCGGAGAGGGCCTGCGGGGAGCCCCCAGCCCCTCATGCGGGCTCCTGCTGCCGCTCCCGGCTCAGCTCGAGAGGATCCGCCACTAAAAGAAGGAAAAAACGGGAAAAAAAACTCGGTAACGAAACTATGGGAAACGAGTTTTCGCTGGTACAAACGCCGGAAAGCCGCGGCAGGCTGGGATGGAAGAAAGAGGCTCCCACCCCCCAAAAAACCGTCCCAAAAGGCCGCCCCGACCTCAGCCCCATCCCCGTCTCAACTCCTTTTCCAGCCCGCTTTCTTTCCCTGCTGCACCGGCCCATTCCGTTTCTGTGGGACAAACCTCCTGGGAAAGAGCTCCCCAAACCAGACTCCAGCATCCCTCGCACAGCATCAGTGCGAGCCCTACATATTCCATACATCCCCGCCGCACATAGACACACACACACTTCCTGCCGCGCCAAGCTATTCCACTACGATTTACTTCACTGTCTACATCCCTCATTAATCTCGCTTGCCAATTTAAACCGTTTCCCTTCTGCTGCACAGGTTTCTGCCTTGGTTGTTTTAGGGGGATGTTTTCCAAGCCTCTTGCGCACAAGACCCCGGTCTGGCTGCTCCCATCCCGTCTGGTTTTGCGGGCAGGAGGACGGGACCCAAAAAATTCTTTCCCCGCATTGAGTGGCAATAGTTTTTATTAGACCAAATGACATGTCGATGGAGGGGAAGATAAACTCGCCGACACACAAGCCCTTCTTCAAGTTTTAAACGTTTGCTGGAAGCCAAAATCCGTTGCTCTTTGCTCAGGGAGAAAAAAAAAAAAAAAAAAAAAAATACTACGGGAGGTTAACAGCTTAAATGAGAGGCTCGGGCAAGGAATGCAGGATCGGCTCCCTCCCCCCATTAATAGCCTTAAACGACTTTACGTTTTTATACCGGGAGTCGAGTACTCAAGAACTCTGAGCGTGTTTGTAAGACTAGAAAGATCTATTGAGAGCCTTTCTTTTTAATAGCGCATTAATGTTTCCCAAGACTTCGTATTAACTCAAGAATCACTGAAGGTCGATTTGTAAGTGTCTGGACACTATAAAAGTGTTTGTAAAGCAAAGTCAGTTGCGTGCATTAAAATAAGGAGGTTCCTTTGTGAGATTTCATGCCAGGCCAGGAGCCCTTTTAAAGGCTATTCAACTGCCTCATTAGAAGGAGCTAACAGGAGTCAGGCCTCCTCTTTAACCCCCCCATCCCTCCCCCCTTGTCCTCCCCTCAAATCAGCCCTTTAATACATGGACTGGCAGATTAGGGGCTTTTAAAGCTGGGTCTGTCCCGGATAGCCGATTTCCTATCCTGCTATTGTGACAGCTCTTCCCTGCTATCAATTACATCCCACCCCACGCCAAACGCCCTCCCTTCCCTCCTCGGAGCACCTCCACCGGCAGGGCGAGGCCGTCCTCCTCTGCACAGGGAGGCTGGAACCGTGCTCGCCCTGGTCCCCCGTCCCCAAAACGATGTGCATCCCTTCCTTTCCCCTGCCAGCCAAAATATATATATATATAATACGTATATGCGCCTGGACCCGAAAATCCGTTTCCGAATAGATTAACAACCCCTCCTGTGTTAACACCAGCTCTGTTCTTTTTCTTATTAGATCGCAGAGATGAATGGGCCGGTGGGGGGAGAAGGAGCGAAGTGGCGGGGGAAGGTTGGTCACCATTATCTGCGCTCCACATGTTCTCTGTTGGTATATATAAAATATAGGAATGGAGTCCCCTTTAAGTAGTTCTTTTATGACTTGTTTTAACAGAAAACACAGAATAAGCCAATGTTTGATATTACAATATAAAACACATTTGTGGTATGCTAGGGGCTGGCTTGTTCCTCCCTCCTTCCCCCCCAGATCTGTTCTTCACCCAAATCTGGTCCAGCCCCCACCCCTTAGAAGGGGACACAAAACTTCCACCCCCCAAAATGCAGCATCCTCCCCACTCTGCACCCACACACAGATTCAGGCCCTTGCAAGAGGATTTGGGCTCACAGCTCTTATGAATATGAACCTCCAGTTCTTTACTGTTATTGCTACTAGGCATAATGTTAGAATCATAATTCTCCATTTATATGGGGGCCTGGATTCAAAAAGCCTATTGGAGCCTGATAGAACAGAACAACATATAAATCTGAAATCAAAGCCAAGCATGTCCTAATAAAAGCCAAGCCAATGCAGAAATCTGGTGCAGAAACAGCAAGCCCATTCTCACTCCCATGCACCAAGCCCCCAGTCCATAGCTACATAACAATAATTAAAGAAAAACCCAAGCCCTCAAGCTGGCCACAAATGCCATGCACAATCTTGGTTGCGTGGGCTGAAACTCCAAGTGTCAAAAGAAAAAGCACAGTTGAATACTCGCTCAGGGCACTTGTTTTTTTGCAAGTGCTCACAGGGTCGCTACCCAGAAACAGAAGACATTGTGCCCAGGCTGAGGTCTCACGTTTGCCCCAAACCCAAACTCAGCCTCCCTTGGAAAGTCTGCATACTTCTGAATGATTTTAATCTGTACTGCAAGGTCTCCCCTTACACTAGGACAAGTCTACAAGGACTTAATTAGAGCCAATTGCAAGCCAACCCATTGTCACTGAAATGAAATAGGTTCATTTTATACCTTTCTGTGGGGTTAGAGCAAGGCCCCTCTTAAAGCAGGGGAGGAGGATTTGCTGGAGCTTGGTCCCATAAGGAAACACTGGGAGGGTCAGCCACCAGAGAGGTAGGACAGAGGGCATCAGGACAAGGCAAATCTGTGCTCACATTGATTCAGCCTTAAATCTGGACTGCTACTGTAGCAGAAGGGAACCCTGATGCAGGGCATGGCATGCTGTAACCAACTATTTAGGATATATACCTGGCATTAAAAAAAAAAAAAAAAAAAAAAAGCAGCTCTGTTATAATCCCCAGCCCTTGCAGTGAATAGATATAAATATTTGATTTTCAGGGCAAATATTCCTTTCCAGGCACATGAGCTCAGGCACCCAGCCCTGATGACAGTCATGTCTTAGCCTGGAAGGCCCCAATTTGGAAGTGTACCCCATCAGCAAACCACTTCAGCACCTGCTTAACTTGGGGCTGGATTAAATCGCCCTCTAGAACATGCTTTCAATTTATTAATAGCTTAAAACAGCAGGAACAGATTGGGGGTGAGGGAGATATTTTAAAAGCCATGTTATGTTAGGATTTCTATGGGCAAAAAGAAACAAAAATTAAAAATTATTCAGGTGAGGCTTAAAAAAAGGGATGAAAGTCTCCTCAAATAGATATACTTTAAAAGAAATGCCTCTGTCCACCCCCTCCCCCTGCTCTGCTAGCATATTTCAAGCACTTTGGATGTTTGTGTCTGTCTTCTTTTCAAGAAACCTTGAGCACATGAATGGGCAGAGCAGCAGAATGAATGGGACACTTCAAAGAAAATGAAAACCATTACTGGGAAATCTGTTTATAGAGAGAATGAATGATTATGAGAGAAGATGCCAGTGGAGAGAGAACACAAGCAAGCACACTCTCTGCACAGTGCACAACAAGAGACCGCAAAGGTAGTCAGAGCTTTTCCTTAGCAGTTCCCTTGTATAAATTTGGGGTGAAAAGCCACCCCCCCCTCAGGCTCCTCAGCAAGGGCAGAGCCCCCCTGATGCCATAGGAATGGCAGCATTCCCCACGACCCCCATGCACCTGCTCCCAAGCCCCAGGGTGGTGACTCCTCGCTCCCTCACAGTGTCAAGATGGGATATTAAAAGAAATTATTTCCATTGCATGGTGTAGATGAGAAATGGATAAACAGCATGTCACTCGCCTTCCTAGTGGGTAAACTCCATTTACCCTTAACACCACTGCATGGAGACCCTGTCCTGAGAACTGCTGATTTTATCTGAACCTTACAACATTCTCACAGAGTCTCATCCATCTCCACTCTCGCCTTGTGCTCAAGTCTGTAGAGATCTCTCCATCGTACACACACTGCCTGGGGACCAGAAAGCCTACACTACATCCTCTAGATGCAGATGCATCCTGTCCTGAATCCATCCAACCCAGCTGTTGGCCACCAAACCAGCAGCCTGCTATCTTGTAGGGAAGAAATAGGAAAAAAAGGGATGTTTCCCTGATAATCATTCCCCTCTTGGCACCAATTATACAACCAGTACAATCTTCTGCACAGGCAGCCTAGGAGATTTCCATACCTCCATTCAGCATTTAAAGCATCTAAGGCAGATCTACCAAGGCAGAACAAATGGCCCCTTGTCACCCCCACCTCCATCAGCCTTGCTCAGCAGAGCATACATGCCCAGATGCCTGACAGATGGACAGATACGTTGGTTACTCCCTAAATCAATGCCACAGCTGGCTCTTGCTTGCTGACAGATAGAGAAGAGAAAGGCAAGTTGTATGGACCACAGAAATGATGCTATAAGGCCCTATTTAGGAACCACAGCCTTACGCTAGAGCAGGGAGGTGGCAGCAGAAAATAGCCCTCCAACACCCTTGTTGGTTTTGGCTTAAATAGACAGAAAATATTTGTGCTTCTTTGAATACTGGGAATATTTGTACCATGACCAGCATGGGTTTCACAGCACTCTCAGGAGATGTGAAGATGGATGCTGACATCCCTGGGGCTGGGCCAGTGGAATGCCATATGCCAGTACTGCGGTCCTCTAAGAGCTCAAGGAGTAATGCTGATGTAGCATCAGAGCACTCACTGGTGGAGCTGCCAGTTTTTCCCATGCTGCTGACTTCAGGAGAAGACAAACCTTTCCTACAAAATAGTAAAGCCACAACAAAATCCAGTGCTTTCACCCTAGAAGGTCCCATACCCTACATTTACGCTCCACAACCTCAAAACATTATCATGCTCAGAGAAAAGCAATTATCAGTAGGTCGCTGATGACTGCAGCTGGGAAACTGCCTTCTAAAGTCCTTCCTCAGAGCCTCTACTGACCTGGCATCGCTCTGCTCCTTTCCTCTCCATAGGAGCTCACTGCCGGCCACCTTGGCAGCAAGCCACTCGGATCCACTGCCCACCCAGTTTCCCCAGCGCAGCCCTATGCTGCTCTGCACGTAGGTGGGCATCATCAGCCCTTTGCCGCTCTAATCATCTCCCATTACAATTTGGACTTCAATAATCCAAAGTGAAACATGAAAGTAGGCTGAGCTCCAGCAGAGCGTGAAGGCAGCAGCCGTGCCAACTAGCTTTCAGTGGCTCGCTTCATCCCCTCCTCTCAAGGGAGGGAAGGGGAGCTCAAGCCAGTGACGGACCAGCACAGTGTCAGCGACCCAATGCAGACACCCACTTTCTGTGCTCCTATCTCTCACTTAATCCCCCCAGGATCTTGCCATGGTGATTATGTTTGTTGGCCATGTCTACAAAGAGGGACCTGTTCTTACACATTTAAATCCCTGTGATTTAAGTTGCCCATTTTACATGTCAAGCAGGTAAAGCAACCTTCCTCTCTGAGCCTGGGCATGGGTAGGCACAAGAAAAGCCCTACAGAATTAGGGCCTGTGATTGCCTAGCAGCCTGAGATTATGTGCACAGCACTCTGAGCAGGCTGGTGCAGCACCCTGATTGCCACAGTCCTCAATATCTGCGCTAGGAGGCATCTCCAGCTCCTCACAAAGAGGCCCATCAGGTGAACCAATCACTGGCAGCCTCAGTGCTAATGCCAGCCTAGAGGTGCTCCTGGACAATGGAAAAAAAACATTTCCCATTCCTCATTTTCAGGGCAATATCTTACCAGCTACCCCCAAGGTTGGTGAGTGACTACAGGAGAGTAGGGATGCTGCCAGCCTCCTGCCTGCTCTCCAGCCCTGCAACACTGGAAAGCACTCAGGCTTCACTCCCATTCTGTCACCAAACCCCCCCATCCAGGTATTTAACAAGAATATGTGACTGGGAATCATAAAATGCGAAGTTATGTTATGTCCAGAGAGGTGATATAACAAATGAGACTAGAATAGAGCTCTAGTGACATAAGTCATCACAACTCCTGGATGCATGCATACCCTTGGATACAATTTCACCTTTATTTTCTTGGGCTGATTGTGTGGCTTTTCGATTTTAAAGAACAAAAGGCTTCAGTCTTCTTTCTCTCCAGCATGCTTGCCTTCCCGCCTGAGGCCCAGCTCTCTTATTTACTACACACATTGTGTTTCAGGGGTATCAAATCTTACCCCCAACACAGTACACTCTCAAGAATTCAGTATCAATGAAACCAGGTAACTACAGGTTGGCTGAGAACCAGAAAAGGATAGGAGGACATGGCAAAGTTATTAGGCTTGTTCCTAAGCAGTTTGAAGAGATGGAAGAGTGAGGAGAAGGGAAAACACACTTTGTTAACCCCATATTTTATTTTGAATGTAGCTGACTTTCATGGATGCTGAGCATTTCAGGGTTTCATTAATTTCCTAGAAGCAATGGGGAGTTCAGGATTACAGGCCACACTTGAAAAAAGTAAGGATTGAAGGAAAAGTTTCAAGAAACAAGTCGATGACAGATGACAAAACACCACTGGAAGAAAAAAAAAAATAGTAATTTAAGCCTTGAAGTCACTTAAATTCCTGCAAGCTTACATTTACACCTGAACCTGCTGAGGTACATGGATAATGCTGAAGCCTTACCTACAACTTAGGCCTCAGAAAAGCAACTTTACAACAAAATTCAACAGTATTTGGGGATGCCAGGACTCATTCCCAGAAAATTCCAGCTCAAATTCAGGTAAACTGCAGCTAACACAGGAAGGGATCCAACAGTTAAACATGCAGCTGCAGCAGCTGTTGTGCCCTTGAGCTGGGGCAATTCCTGAACAGGCTGCATGACCCATGCCAAGCCCTGCAAGGACTATTTCCTCTTGCTCAGCCCTCAGATGTTTTCCCCACAGGACACCACACTAGGCTGGTGTACCAGCTCTGGTGTTTCTTCCCCATGCTTCACACAGATGTTCTCAGCATACACAACAGCAGCAGCATCCCCAAGTGGAGACTGAAACTTAAATCCTCTCCCCTTCAAAGCTGGTATAAGAGACAGGAATAGGCCCACTGTGTAAAGTGAAGGCTTGAAAGCCTTTGCCCTAAGCTATGTCAAAAGAATACAGCTGGGTCCACACCGATGCTAGAAAGTAAATTTACTGACATGAGCTTTTGAATTTACTGACAAGGGCTTTGCTTTTCCCCCCCCGACTTCAGAGGCAGTTGTTCTGCAAGCCACATGCTGGCCCAGGTCTTGGGAGGCCACATCAGTGCTTCCACCCCCAAGGCAGGTTTCCAATATGACACGGCCATGTCCTTTAGCACCTCTGTATAGGCAGGGAGAGCCACAGCATGGGCTAAACACTGCAGAGATTAACACAAGCCAGATTTGAGAACGAGCAGCCAACATGCATGAAAACTTGGAGATCTGCAACTCAAGTTCTGCAGGGGTTTCCCATTCCTCCAGCCATACAGCACCAAGCTTCGGCTCAGCCCTGGCCCAGGGCTTCCCAAACCTGTCACTGGCTCTGACCAGCCAAGGTTTCAAGCTCCTCCAAGCTTCAGCAAAGCCTTGCTCCAAGATGCAAGCACCAGGGCCCAGTTTTTGATGGTGCATTTACTGATGAGGTGAAATATGAATCTGGTTTTGACTTTAAAAAGCCAATTGTATTTTGGGGGCAGAGGGAGGGGGAAGGGGTGCTCTGACCTGACCTGCTAATCTCTTTTTCTTCCTTTAAAGTTGTCTTCTAAATCTGAACATTAAAGGTGATTAGATACCTAAGGGACTTCCCATGTCATTAGTTAATACTTTAGAGCTTGTTTTGGTTCCAGCTAGCAGTAATGCAGAGCCCTTTTGATAATACATCACCCTGCTCAAATATGCCTGCACAGTCTCCAGATGATATACCCCACCAGTGTCTGCCTCTGTACAGCTCGCAGATTGGAAGGGTCGGAGACGAGTTTAATTTAAAGATGAGCCGCCCCTGGGCTGCCAAAGGAAATGGCGTGTCAGCTACGTCAAAAATAGATACTGTTGTGCAGATATATGGAGGGAGAGATGGACGCTGCCAGTGCTATCAATTACCTGGATTGCCTTTAAATGTCAAAGCAAATCCTTACCCATTCCTTCTCTAAAACCTAAATCACTGAGAGAGACAAGGTCAACCCAAGCAGGCTGGAATGCTGGGAGAGGAAAACATGTACATAACGGTGCGTGTGCAAGGGAATAATTTGTGCACACACTGATTGAGCTTTAAAAAGCATATCGACTCACAGATTCTAATTCCAAAATAAGGTTGCTGGGTTTTTCAGATGTCATCCAAAACATCAGTCCCCAAAAGAAAGATCCCTTCCAGCACAATAAGTGGCCTCCTGTACTAAATGTATTTTAAATTCTCATGTCACTCCTATTTTGCATTGTTGCAGTATTTTTTTTTTTCTATGGGGATATAGGTGTCTTTGACAGATTCAAAGGAAACCACACAAATCTAAACTGCCTCTGGGAAAGACTAGAGTAAACTGCATCTCTGTATATACTTTTCCCTCTTGCTGCAGTGCAACTAATATCAACAAAACATATGTGCACCTACACATCAGCATCCTTCAAGGCAGACCTCCTGGGAAACAGCATGAAGCGATCCCTTGGGAAGGGCCCCAGCCCTTTCGGGAACAGGATATGGGGAAATTGAGGAGTTGGGAAAAGGGGAAATCATCAAATCCTACAGGTGGGTAAATAAAAGGAGAAAAAGTTTATTACAATAGCAAGGCAAACATAAGGTTTAAGCCTGGTCTCTTAAGCAATGAGGCTTATGCAATCAGTCTGCACGTGGGATACATATATAAAATATAAATAAAATAAACATACTCATCTCCCCTGCCTCCAATAACTTTTGGATTTTTTGGCCAGTTCCAATCCAGCTCAGTGTAGGGGGCAGAGGTCTTACAGTTCCTATAAGTTTTATGAAAATAGGACCCTCTCCCGTATCCTGAGACCTATTAATGCCCACACTGAAAGAAATTGTTGAGCTCATGTAGCAGCCTATTAGCAATATTATTAGACACTGGAGAATCCACAGGGGAGGGAGAAATATTAAGAATGCCCCAATGGCAGGAAAACCTTCAGTTGGAGTTTGCACCTTCTTGGACATTAGAGGATCCAACCACAAGACACCAGCCAGCTGAAACCCCCCGTTTCATTGCATCTCCTGCTAATAACCACTTCTACATAAAGATATTTTGTGTATTCCCAGCCTGGCCTCGTAGCAGAACCCACACCAGCCAATTAAGCCGGGCTGTAATTTACAGCTCCCTGCTTCCTTAGCCTTCTTCCTAGGAGGGATTAGTTAGCAAGGCTGAGACACAGAGAAGAGGAATGTAATCACAGGGGTACGTTTATCACCTGCATTTGCACTGGGGACACTGGGCTGATTTCTATTCTCTTCTTCCTTCAACGGGATTGTCTCCTCTAGATAACTCTGCACCAGGCCAGTGACCAGATGTACATTAAGCACTGATTTCAGCACAGTGCATCCGAGAGCTCCGCCGCTTCCCATGCATGGGATGAGGGTAAAAATGTAAAGAATTTCAGATAAACGCATTTGGAAAGCCACTTAGGGCTACTGGACAGATGAAGGCGAAGGAGGCAGGGGAATATTTTTGCAATGAAGAGGCACCGATCTTCTCCTGAAACATGTTAGTGAACTGCTCTTAGTTCTAGACGTTTTAGGTTTTGGCTGGCTATGTGAGCCTCAAGCACCAAAGACTTTAAAAAAGGCACCCTGCAAGGAGGGGAAGGCAAAAGAGGGTAGATCAGGTTTGTGTTAAGGCTGTTCTTGCTTTAGCTCCAGTAGTTTGACAAGGCAGGGAGAATATTCAATGCAAGCAGGCATACAGCTGCCCTGGTGTGGTTTGGTGTCACACATACTGCATAGAGAGAAGCCAACACCTTTGGTACCACCACAAACACATGAACAAAGACTGTCCCCCCAAGGCAAAAAGCAATCCACCTGGAAGGTTTCCCTTCTTGCTTTCTAAAGGAAAAAACTGAGAAAGTAGCTGTGGGGCTTTAGGAGGCAGCCATACAGAAATACAGGGTACAACCCTGATCTGCTCTCAGCCCTACAAGCCCATCTCCAATATCACTGGGCTTCTGCAGACAGCACATCAGCCTGCTTGTCCTCTTTCCTATCCATTCCTGCAGCACGATGAAATGCCTACAGCTTCCTCCCTCCCAGGGAGGTTTGTCCAGCTGCATCTGCATACAACAGGGCAGATTTTTAGGTTCAGTGCAAAGTGAGAAAAAGTGGATGAAGTGATAAAAAGTCAAGATAATGCAGGTGCCTGCAGGAACAAGTGAGAGGCACAGCGATGACCTTAAGAACAGTGAGCAAAAGGCAAGAGCTTCCCATTACTGCTCCTTTACAGAGATCCTCCTCTTCCCCGCAGAGTGAGGATCAAAGGAGTTAGAGGAAGAAGAAACTTAGACCAAACCATCAAGCTGGGAGATACCATGGGAGCCAGTAAGCAATGCCTCTGATTTCTGCAGGGCTGGGATCTGTCCTTGCCTCTGATTACTCTGAAAAGCCTGGAAGCAACCGCAGCCCACCAGCTCTGCAGAGCAAGTGCCACAAACCCACCTGCCCTGAGCACCTTGGGCTCTGTTCCAGCCTCCAGAAACCAGTGATGGGGTCAATGGGAAGTTCACCTTGGTCCTCAGGAGAGTAGAACTTGACCATCAATTAACAGCTAAAACACTGCTGCTTCTTATACGTGTAAAATCCCAGTGGTGTTGGGGTCTCTATGAATAATTGATGGCCAGATGGAGTTGTGGTTATCAGGATGACTGCAATACTGTGCTGGGAAGAAATTTCCAGTCTATAAGAAACAGAAAACACCCCATTCCCCTTCACACAGCAATGCTAGGACCCACTGTCATGCTCTTTGCTCGTTCAAGCCCACTTTCATGCACCCGACAGCCTCCCGTGATGGTCTACAAGCATCTCACCCGATATGGGCTCAATTCTGCAGCCTCAGAGTTGCAATTTCCCCAAGAATGTCTGGAATTTCCCCCTTTATGCAACACACGTTTGGCAGGTTCTCGCTTTGATGAGTGAATATCTTCATTTACTGGTGGAAGTATTCCCACACACATGCTATCTCTTTGAACAGCTCGAGCCACCATCTTAAACCCAAGGCAGATGAATTACCCATCCTCTTTCCTGGGGTCTCTAAAAACCCTGGGATTTTTATTTTTAGGGGTGCATGTTTTGATTTAAGCCTCACATCTCTAAGTTGACTCTACCTTTTCTTCATTTGCTTGTTTGCCACCTTGCAGAATGCTCTGGGTTTTGCCAACTGGAAAAGAAATCTTAAAGTATTGAATTATCAAAGCTTCACCAACAGAAATACTTATATTTTAGGTGAGGTTCCTATTCCTCAGTTTATTAGTTGAGAAAGGGGTTGCTTTAATATAAGACTACTTGGTAAAAGACTAGATCAGAGAAATTGCAAGTTGGAAACTGAAGATTTATACCTTGAAAAGAACTGAGTACCTGTCCTTAGCATTTTATACAAAGTGAATTGCTTGAAGATACTCTTCTAATCTAAGTGCCTTTTTTTTAAAAAAAAAAAAACTTTTATTTATGAAGATTTAGGGATGAAAAAGTTCATTTCTCTCTCCTGTGGCACCCTCTCCTTTTTCTCCAAGCCCTTTAGGGGGGCACAAGCATGTGCTATAGGAATTCCCTTCTCTTTAGACCCTACTGCTCTCCTGTGGCTTGCTGATCTCAGGGGATTTTGATTTGAAAAATCTGAGGATCAAGCTCATCATGAAAAGAAATAGCTGGGCCAGATCCTCAGCTCAAGCCAGCCACCTCTGCTGTGAAGCCCTTAAAAATTGGGTGAAAAGGCTAGGAAAAAAAAGGTTTGTGCACACAGAGCCACCAACAGCAATTCTGTCCCCCAAAAGTTCACTCTACCAACACCCCACTTATCTCAACATCAAGCCCTCACAGAAAGTTACTGGTCTGAATAATCTTCCAGGTAATTTTCCCCCTTTAAAGGTTTGTCCTGGACCATGTTTGAATTCCCAGTGTGTCCTGTTTTGAGCCCTGGGCTGCAGAGCCCATCAGCATAGCACCGGGGTTCAGAGTCCGAGCACTGCCATCAGCAGGGGAAGGAGGAGAACTGCTGGGGACGACGCAGGGATTTAATCTGTACAGTTCTGGCGTTTACCTTTTAGCTAGGTCTAGACTGCTATTTTGCTTGGAGAATTCCCCATTTCAGTGCAGCTCTCAATACACTTATTGATGCAGATGTATTGGTGCAGATGTCAAAAATATTGTCTTTCATTACTTGGACTTTCTGGGCATCATCCCTGCTCCAACCCCAGCTCTTAGCATTTTTGTGTGAAAAAATGATGGCAGATTATAGCAGCGTTTCCTGAGAGACTTCCCATCTGCAGAACTCAAAGCATGGATTACCATTCAGTGGGACTCAAATCTGCATCTGGGAGCTTTTGCTGTGATCTTAGTACTAAAAACCAGGCAGAGAACAGAAAGAGACTGCTTGGGTGGGGGTTCCAGCACAGCAAAGCCTTCATCCCAGTTCAACACACCAGCAAGAGCAGAAAGACAGCATCAGAGAGACAAGAAGACAAGAACTTGTTACCAAATGATGCAAGGCTTTTGATTTCAGTTCCACTTGATTTTAAGGAGAAAGGAAAAATAAGAATCAAGATCTTGAAATATTTTCCAGAATGCTAACTCTGAAAAGTTCCTTTTTTTTTTTTAACCTCAGCATAAGCTCCAAGAGTCAGAACTTGAGTCAAAACAAAAAGTCAAAGTAAAAGAAATAAACATTTCAGTTTCATGTTGTCTGAATGTCCTCTGAAGGATATTGAACTAGGGCAGGATCCCACATCGCCTTCTTCAGGCACAGCATCTGCTTCATAGGAAAACCTCTCCTTGTCACTACCTTGGACCAAGAAATTAAGTGTTTTCTGCTTGAAATGCATCCAGAGAAGCTAGGTAAATTGCAGCCTCACTATCACGACAAAGCACACCTAAATCCTGCAGCAGAGGGATCCTTTTGAATTTGTGTATCCCTTTTGTCTCAGTTAGGGGACCCATCTCCAGCATTCAGGTTACAGAAACCAGGATGCTCCCTTGAAGACCTGTGCTGCTGCAGCTTAATAGGACTCCCAGATTCTCGGAAGACAAATCCAGGAGGCCTGTGAAAGCTGCCAACATTTGGGATGGAAGAAAAATATCCCCGGAAGAAAAGAAAAAAATCAGAACTAGGCAGTGACATTGGGGGATTGCTATTCTGACACGGTTTCGAGCTTCAGCGTGCTGAGCTCTGATTTTAAAAAAGGGAGGAGGAAGGGGGACCTTTTGCCCTGTAAATAGAGCCCTCGGACGTGCTGGGGAAGGCGCAGCCGGTAGCATCGCCCCAAAATCCGCATCCTTTCAGTGCCCTCTCGTGGCCGCCGCCCGGCGCTGCAACCCCGTCCGGCCCTGGCACAGAAGGTGGCCGAGGGGAAAAGCAGAGCCGCAGGATCACGGGGAAGAGGGATTTTTTCCCCCACATGATGTTGGCAGGACCCGCGTGTTGTTTAGGGACAGCGAGATACGTGGTCGCGTCCAGGCCGTTGTGTTTATTTGGGCATTTTTTCTGAGCACCCATCATCTCTCCAAGGCTGGGACTTGGGTCTTCGCACCTCCCAAAGCAGTGACCTTCCCATCTTATTAAATCTCACATTTTAAAAAAAGTCTCTTTTCCACCTGCTTTCTGCCAGCACCACCAAGGAGCCAAACGCCTCAGCTCCCTTTCTGAACAGAAGCAGCA
Source organism: Nettapus auritus (assembly GCA_011076525.1). NCBI lineage: Eukaryota > Metazoa > Chordata > Aves > Anseriformes > Anatidae > Nettapus > Nettapus auritus. Next base: position 6,534,348 of record CM021779.1, on the reverse strand, counting down.
TCTTGCAACAGGCACACAAACAGGAGCCTCACCTGCCCTCTGCAGGTGAAACAAGCTGTTCCCTTCAAGAGCATCACCCTGGGGCTGTATCCTTTTGGGTTTGTCATGTAGTGACACGGCAGGGACCACATCTGGAGCATCAGCTCTCCATCAGGGAAGGGTGCTGGAGCAGTGCTGAGGTCTGGGAGCAGGCCTGGGTACACAGCACACCACAAGCTCTCCCCCGAGGTCAGCAGGCTGAGGACCACAAGAGGTGCTGCAGCCATGTGCAGGCATTGTCTTGGCTGTGGGAAGAGGCTCAGAATGGGAACCAGTGGGGAAAGTCTCCCCACAGACCTTCCAGATCTGAATAGCTTGGTGGGAAGCACAGCTTGTACACGCAGTGAGATGAATCAATACACAGCTCGAGATACTTGCTCCAGGCAGGAGGATGGCAGTCAGCACTCAGGACCTGCTTCTTCTGCAGCAAGACCCCTTCCTAAGACCTCAACACACCATCATCATACCGCTTTTTAGCAGTGGTCTGGGTACAGGTGACTGAGTTTTAAACACCCTGAGTGCCGACATGCTGGTATGACCTAGCTCTTTTCCCAGGGTTAGCAGCATTCAAAGCCTCTCGTGCTGTGCATGATCTTGTCTGTTCTTCCAGCCTATTTTGATGACTTGCTCTATTTCCACAGCAACAGGCCTGAAAATATACTTTCCCTTTGAATTCCCATGTAATTCTAATAACATCACTGTGTGGTCCCTGGTGAACTCTAAATGATCTGTCTGAAGAGTTTCATTCCTCCAGATTCAAGGCAGATGAATCTCCATGATTAGAAACTCCAGACTAAATTGCAAGAGGACTGAAATTAAATCCAAACCTAATCCCACTGTTGGTGCATGACTCAAGATTTAGACCCAGGAAGGTCAGACCCATCCTGACCTAACAGGAATTAACATACACAAAATCCATCCCATACAGTCCCTCCTGGACATGGCTTTTCACTTACACAAATTAAGATTCCTCCCTACAATTCAACTTTTGTATTCTTAGATATTTTTCATAATTCATGACAACTGCAAATTACTCTTCAATATCAGCTGATCTAATAAACATGTTCCTGCTGTGTTTGTAAACAAGGGGGAGAGGGGGATGCTCTGGATCAGTTGTCCAGCTGTACAATGAGGTAGTTTCATCTTAACCTGAATACTCAGGCTTTCCCCTCTCCAATCTGTTAGAAGGATCAGTCACATCTCCATTATTCCATTCAGTTTCCCATGAAAAACTATTACCAACAGTTGTACAAAACCTGCAGTGATCTATTTGGAAAGTGAGATGGCCTTGGGATTCCTGCTTGGGAACAGAACCCTTTTAGGATTTTTAGTTTGGATTCTTTTCTGGTTTTAAGTGGTATTTTCTGCAACCCTCTTCACCTCTCTTTCTCACATAAAATCTTCAAAAGGAAAAAAAAAATACTCCTTTTATTTATTTTTCACTCACAGGGAAAAAAGGATTCCCATTACACACTGTCAGTCAAGGAGTTTGCATTGCCTCTGAACAGGTGATTTACCAGAACAAAACGTCCCTCTTCTCCCTTCCTGTCCCAAAGCTAGAACAGGGAAAGAATCACAACTTTGTCCCCTTGCTTCACCTGCTGACACTTGGACATCCTCAAATCCCCCACATTCAGCCAAAATCTGGTTATTTGCACTCAGTGATCAGCAGGACTGGACAACCGCCTTGTTCCATCTGACCCAAGCAGAAGACAGGGCAGGACTCCGGGCCAAAGCATGGCAAAGATTCAGGTTCCTCACCCTTTAAGCTGCTCTGGGGTTCAGAGCAAGCCCGAGAGCCAAGCACAGGTTTGCTTGTGAGTGACGTGGGCAGGAGGACATCCTGACACAAGCCTGTTGGCAGCCAGCAGCAAATCCACGTGGGGAGGAATGGGAACAAGGAGGCTTTGCGGAGGCAGACCTGTAGCACCAGTTACACAGAGCCTATGCATGGAGCCAAGCCTCAGGCTACACTCTCACTGCTCTCCAAATTTCCCACTTTTGTGCCTTTCTTCCAAACTTTGAAGGAGCTACTCGCTCCTCCGATCCAAATCCCTGCCTGAGGCATCGCAGGACAGAGTGAAAGTTTCTTTCTGAGGATGGATTTCACAGTCTCCAGCCTGTTCCCACTGCCCCACCCACTCCTCAGCCCCTGCCAGGAAGATGGGTTTCTGCAAGCTCATTCATGTGCGAGGCAGAGCCCTGGAAGTGTCAGAAAACATGCTTTGTTCCCAAGGTAAGGGCTGGAGGTGGAACAGGAGGATGCACCCAGGGAAACCCAGCTTGGTGGAGCAGGCCAGGTGCCAGCAGCCCTGCTTGTCACTGCACTGCCACCTTCTCCAGGCCTTTTCCAGCCACACAAGAGGAATAGATAGGAGAGAAGGTGCTCCCTGACCCTGCTTTAAGACATCACCCTCAGATGGTGATGCTGGGGGCAAGAGCAGGATGCTGGCTTTGCTCTCCTCTGCCACAAAGCCAGCTATGTGACCACAGACAAGTCCCCACTGTGCCACCAAGCACACAGAGGGTAACAGCAGAACAAGACCTTCAGGGCCATGACTCTCACCCTAATTTCATCCACATTTTAAACACCCCTGGGCCCAGCTTGGGACCACTTCCCAGGTGTAACCATGCAAAGCCAGCTGCACCACAAGCAGAAGCAGCATCCTTTAAGCCCAGAGTGAAGCAATGAGTCTGGGGTGTGCTGGAGGTGCTCCCCAGGCTCTGCACCCATCTCTGGCAGCTCGCAGCCATCTGGCACCAGGAGGCCGAGGTGGATTCCTCCCGCTCCACCCAGCGCTGGAGGAGAGCAGACGCTTCCTCACAGGCAGCACAGGGCCCCGGGCAGGCAGGCGGGCATGCTGAGCTCACCCACAGCCCTTCCAGCTACGCAGCCAGAGACTTCCCAGGTGAGAGATGAAAAGCAGATGCCATAAACCAGCTTGGAATTTCAAGTCCTGTGAAACCAGAGCTCCCAAAAAAGGAGGGGGTTGTGGAAAAGCTCTGAGACCAGACACGCTCCCAGCCTCCCCTCAGACCTTGCCTTCAGGCCTCCACCACTCGCCTGGCATCTCTCCAACACAACTGTCCTGATCCCAACTGAGACAGCAAACATGGGTAACATTCCGGCAGAGGCAGCTCCCTACTGCAGCTACTGCACTCCCTACAGGCTATATGGTGACAAAAGGACAGCCCTGGTAATGAACTGCATCCATGAAAGAGGAAATCAGGTTGTCCGTGGACATAGCCCGAGGAGTTCAAGCTCCAAGACATTGCAATTGAGTTCACATACCCAGCTATTTGAGGCTTCTTTGAACATCCCTGCCTTTAATTACAAGCTTTTCCATGCTTCTCTATTCTCCCCACGCCGTGCTGTGACTCATGGCTGGAGTCCTAAGGAGCCCAGGGATTCCCAGGACTGGCAGCAGCACCCCCAGTATCACAAACCTCCAGCTGTACACCACACTGGATGGACGGATTGCCAGGCAATGATACAAACGGGGAGATGCTTTCTTTAAAAGGATAGCTTGGATACAATCAGTGTCACAATTTGTCTCCAGGCTCCACTGGTAACTCACGCCACACGAGCAAATTCAGATATTAAAGCTCTGACTGCTTTTTGTTCATCCTCAGCGCCTGGTGAGCACCCCAGCTTGGCAGCATGTCCCCATGATCCTGAAACAGTTCATTCTCCTCCTGACCCATCCATGGTACAGGTCCCAGGCTGTACACTGTGTGCTGAGCCACACAACACAAAAGCAGATGTACACTCATCCAAACAGCAACACCCAGAACCTGAGCTGTGATCTGAACCAAGCTGGCAGGCGATATTTCCAGCTCCCAATAATGAAACTCCTTAATAAATTGCCACTTCACCAGAGGATGCCCAAGAAGCACATCCATCCCTCTCACCCACCTCTGGACTGCTCATGATGCTCCCATGTCCTGCAGGTTCCAGATAGAGATGATGTCTGGCCCATTGATTATAACCTTGGACCTCTTCCCCTAACCACACGGCTTCAAAATAAGCTAAGAGGCAGAAATCCAAGCTATTTTCATTTCAAGCTTCAAAGAGGATGCTCAAAACAAAAGGGAACACTTAAGCAAAGCATGTATAAACAGGGAGCATCTGGTATTTTCCCTGGCAGTACTGAGTCCCAAGATATGCACAAAAAAAGTACCAATAAAGTCAGGTAAAAAAAGGGTGCCTCTTTACTGTTACCAGCTCATACAAGCCAGTGTCTGGGCTAATTCATGCTCTGAAACCCAATTCACTTCCATGACCTTAAACAAGAGAGAGTCAACACATTTGAGCCCACTCAAAGTTAACATCTCTGCTTCACGTCTCAGTGGGGGTACAGCCCTTGGTAGAGCCTGCTATGTGTTAACCTCTCTTTATAAAGCACCATACAGAGCAATGCACACCTGATTCCACTACTTGCATTTGTTTCAGCAAAGCAGCTCTTTGCTCTCCAGATCCTGTGCTCAGACAAAGGAGGCAGGCAACCATCTGCTTCTCCAGGGCTACGGATACTCAGCAAGATACCATGGCTTAATGCAAGTCTTCCTCTGGGTCAAGTGGCAGAGCTAACTGCTTCCTCGATGCAGCGATTTTTGCTTCAGAAAGGAAGAGATTCAATTAGCAGCCTGTGAGCAGGGGAAGTCTCCTGGTGAGCAGTCATATCTTCAAGATCATGTCCCACACATGCTCAGAGCACACAGCTTTTCATGCACCTGGGCAGTCCTCCAAACCAATTTCTGCAATGGAATCATTGCAGCCTCCAGCCTTATGCTAGAGAAACCAGAAAACTTCATATGGAGGAAGTGTAGTCCTACAGAAACCTTTGCTAAACCAGCAGGAAATAAAGCCGCTGTGACAAAACAAGGCCAGTAACAAGACTCTTCCTACTCTACACGGACGGGCAACAGCATACCCACAGAATTCTTTCCTCTCTGGAAAAGGAGAGAAAAAAAAATCCTATCCTGGATCAAAACTTTAAGAGTCCCATCACTGAAAGCTTTGCTGATCCGGCTTGTTCCCCCACAGTTCCCATTCCCACAGCTCAGCTACAAGCTAAGGAAGAGATGCCTCTGCCCAGGCGTACTTGAAATTCTGAAGGGCAAAGCTGACCTGCAACCCAACTCATCTTTTGAGGAGCTGTTTGGAAGCATCTCTAGAAATGAGATGCTCTGGCTTTGCTCAAGCCACCTAGAAACTCATTTAATATCTAATTAACCTTATTAGAACACTATAATATTAATTCCTCACAGGACCAGAAGCATTACTGTTTCAGCTACATCTTAACCAGCAAACAGTCTGGCCATGTATCTGCAGACTGGTGATTAGATTTTTTTATTTTATTTTATTTTAATATCAAGGAGTCTTTGTCCCACTGAAATAAGTTTGGAAATCAGAACATGGCCCGCAGGGCTAAGAGCTTGGGTAACACCTAGGAAATACCAATACGCTCTTGACATTACCTTAATAAATAACAAATGCAGTATAGGTAAGGTGATTATTATAGACAGTGAGACTTAACTACAGGTGTGTTAAGTACAGCAAACCTGTGAAGTATGATTAAAGGATTTAAAGGTCTGTCTTATTGCTCAAACAATTATCCCAGAGTAGAAGACAGCATCTGTTCAATAGCAGCTGTAGATGCCAGCCTCTTAAGATAAAAAAGACTCCAGCCAAATTGAAAACAAAAGGGTGTTGAATAAAGCAATTACAGATTGCCAGCCTGAAGTAGGAAGACTGCTACAACCTCTTGTAAAAGTCAATAAATGTCTAACTGTTCAGTGGATTCTCAAGTCAAGAAACAGGTACCAATTCTGATAGGAGCATGAAGACCAAGTTTGCCTTTCCCCTTTACCTTCAGGAAGGACCAGCTCAGAAAACCTATGTTGATATTTCAGGGGACTCTGCAGAGTTAAATCCATTTCCCAGATGTGCCATACATCCACTTATCAGTCCTTGTTAAGAAATGCCACTGATTTTAGTGTTGCAAATGCATGACAAAACCTGACACCCATTGTATAAGGGACACCAACTTACATTCAATGTCTCAAATGTGTTTTCTGCTGCAAAGCTGTGATTATGGTTTTTGGGGTTGGTTTGTTGTGGGTTCCCCCCCATTGCCACCAAGGTGAGGAAGGACAGGGAGAAAAGAGGAAGACTAGAAAGAAAAGCACTCTCTGCCAAATCAGCAGAGATCCCTAAACTGACAGACTCCACCCAGCTTGAGCCTCCGGAACAGCTCCCAGCTGGGAGACATGGCAGTTCAGTCAGTTGGGCTAAGCTGGAGTCCAAGATTGCATCAAAAATTTCACTCATCTTTTGACCAAGGCAAGGAGTGCTCTCCACATATTGGGGATAAAAAGTAGAGCAGTCAAGCCTAAGCCCAAACCTATTTCCCTTCTAAGAGGCTCCCAGATACCTAGCCACCAGCATGGAGTTGTAGCCATGCTGTAGGGTTTGGTGCGGAGTTACCCAGCTTGTACTGTACTTCACCCCACTGAAGTCAGTGAGCTTCCAGAGAAAGTGGAAAAAACCTAAGCCAACACCTCTAATTTCAGATCCTGTCTCATGAATGATAAGCTTTCCTCAGTCTACTCTGTTTAAACCTTGCTTCTTTCCCTGTGAAATACCAAAAATACTTTGTTTAAAAGGCTGGAGCCTTGAGTGACAGCCAATGCCATCCAGCTATGGGTAAAAGATTGCTCAAGTCCATCTAAGCCCTATCTACCAGTAGATTCTGCTGCCAACCTGCATTGCCATTACATGCCCACCACAATTCATCACAGATATGTGCTTTCAGAAGTGCCAGCTTTCAGGAAGAAGCAGAGGGCTCTGAACCCCCTGGAGCATCTACAGCTGGCCTCAGCCCCTTGAAGGATGTTTTCATTAATCTAGATTAAGAAAATCATCAAATAATGGATTTGATCTGAAATACTGTTAAGCCTTGCCTTTTCTCAGTCCCCCCAAGACACATACACAGGAACAGGCACAAGCACCTTAATCCAACTTGTTTTTGTTGAAAATGGTCATCAGTTTGGTTCCCACTAAAAATGGAAACCCGGACGTGGGTTTCAGAATAAGCAGCATGTAAAGAAATCTACTTCTTGCCAGAACTCTGTGCTTCTCTAATAACTTCAAGAAAAGCAAAAATCTAATGCAGAGCCAAAACATACCACTTGGTCTCACATGGGATCTGATCAAACATCTAAAGGCAGTCAAAATTCCAGGAAGGGAGAGCTTCCTCATTCTTAAGGAATATTACAGAATGTACAGGAGGAATGAATTTGTTTCATTGAAGTCTCTTATGATCTACCCCCTTGATCAATATAACCCAAAAGCTTTGAAACAGACTGAGTATTCCAAGCATTCACCTGCAGTCAGTGGGAGACACAGGACACCATTCAATTAAGAGATAATAAAACATGCTATGTTCGGCATTTGTTTGTTTGAAAGTCAGAAGGGTTTTCAGGTCTGCCTGCTTAGCCTATCTCCTACAAAAGCCATAAATCTCCCTCTTCTCACTAAACCAAACCATATTCTTATGCTTAAATCATATGAATGAGCTCAAAGACCGGAGGAATTTGCAAGCACCAGTCCTTTTCTTCCTTCCCAACCTACCCTGTGGCCTTCGACAAGTCTCTAAAAATCCAACTTTCAGGAGCAGAGACCTCTCATCTTTCATTTAGGGAAATAGTTTCTTTGAAAGACATGCAGTCTACTGCTGATCTGCCAATATTTGCACAAGAGTGTGCTAGGACTGAAAAGGATATTTCTTGATCCCATAAATGTTATTCAAAGGCAGGGATATGTCATGCTTGCCTTGATGATTGCCAATATACATATGAAAGTCATCCTGAATACATAACTGGGTGGAAGAAAGGAGTCACTGATAAACAATCAACTAATGTGGAACAGACAACTGAGTATCAGATCATGGCAAGAAATATTGAACATGAGAACAGTGGAAAAACAGGTGAAGATCTAGACAATGTAGACACAAGAAACAAGCAGCAGGCATCCTGGCTGTAATTTCACTGGGGATCCTAGAACTCCATCCACTCTTCCTGGAAGAATACCTTCCCAGTGGTACAGATTGTCCCATAACACCGGCCCCAACCTTGTGGTGAGGAAGCCTTCCAGAAAAATAAACCTTTCAGCTGCAGCAGGCACCTTTCGTCCTCACAGAAAGTCAAGGTGGAAAACCATGCTTAAACCCAGTAGGCTCAGTCAACGAGGCCAGAAAGCATCTTTCTGCTAAGATCCTGAGATGCGTTTCATCAGACACCTGGCCTGGTGTGTAGGATTCAAAAATGGATTATCGGTTGTCCTGTTATACTGTGGGGCTGCTTAACTCATGTCTAGGAATTAGCTCTGTGAAGCTTTGTTGGTAACATTAGTCTTTTTATCTCACCTTTTAAAGGAGGGTAGTAATAGCCTTTGCTATTTAGACTTAAAACACTTGGGAGGAAGATAGGGCCTCCTTCTAGGTAATCAGATGCAATCTAAATGGAGAAAAATACCGTCTCCATGATGAAAGGAAGCCACTGGAGTTTGCTTTAGCAGTCTTTAAATCCTCATACCCCACACACTACAGTACAGGGGAAGAAGGGGAAAGCAAAGAACTAAGTTGAGAACAAAGCCAAAAATATAGGCCTGCAAACACTTTTGCAATCTTGAGATATTCTTGCTTCCCTGGGGATTAGTCATCCGTCTTCCAGAGGAGCAGCTGTGCACCAAACAAAACCCAGCCCTGAAGCTCAGCAGTGCCAGTGAGAGGTGGTCTCCCCCTTCAGAAAGGTTTGGATGATAACCAGCAAGAACCGTATTTTAAAGCGTAGAGGACTGACTGTTCCCACAGGACTCGTGGATGGCACTGATGTGCCAGAAGGATGCATTTAACAGTTGCTTAAGTTCTGGCACCCACACATTTCCTTACAATAAAGCCCAACACAGGCAGCCTTCAGATGTTGTGTAAATATTGTCAGTACTCTGGCACAACTCCTTCTTTAAATTTGTTTTGCACAATCCCCAGGAGTTTCATAAACACTAATTACATCTCCTGATTCCTCTAAATGAGCTGCGAGTGCTCTAAATATGAGGAAACTAAAGTAAAGTGGGGATCACTGCTTCCCACCAGTACATGGGAAGAGGTGAGCAGGCTGAAGGAGCTTCAGCCTCCTCCCATGGAAGAGCCCACTACCTGACACGAGAAGGTGGCAATTTACCAAAAGTCAGTGCTGTTGCCAGCTCAGCTGTGTTTCTAGGATTGAGCAGCAGGGTTGCAGTTTGGTGTTATGAGCTTCTTAATGGCCATGCAATTTAAATCTTCATCTCCCCATAACACTGCAGAGATCTTGAGTTTCACCATCGTGTCGTAAGCCGTACCATCTGCTGAACACTTCAAGCTGTTTATGGAGTTCCTAGAAAATGAATCCTATCCCCAACTGCCTAGATATATCTTGCAGATATCTTCAAAGCAGTAACAGTACTACCAGTTCAGTCATGGCACAGGTATTTCGCCTTTGCATTTTGCCCCAACACATAACTAAACAGGTTGAAGCTATCACCTGGGTCCGCATTTTCTCAAAGACTATTCTATCAATTTTTGTGTGCTTGCCAGGCACTTTTTAGTGCCAGAAAATATCAAAAGAACCAAGAGTACCACATAAATGAGGCTGGAGCCCAGAGAGTTTCCAGGTGAGTGCTACCTATGTGCAAAGTTCTTATGATTAATGGCTTTTGCAAAATAGGAGCAATAAGCCCCAGCACTGAAGATACATTTGACTAGAAGTCACTTAGGTGCAGAGAACTGTTTTCCATCATCTGCTACTGAATCTACAGCCATGTGTTTTGCAAGGAATTATGGGTGTTAGAGATGAGCTGAGAGATTAAACTCAAAAGCATTTTATGGAAGATAACTGGACATTATATACCTGGCAAAGAGAGGGGCCTCATCTTATCAATGTTTTCTCATCACCTAGAGAAGGATATTTACACAGATGGAGATAGGTGGAATGTGACTGGATCCCTTTTTCTTCCCCTGTAGTGCCCAGACCATGCAGTGAGTCCTGCAAAACCATCACATCTCACACCATGACACATTGCCCAACAAAGGAGGAATTTCAAAACCAACAGGGCACAGTTACAGTGCTGGAATTTCTGCACTTTAAAGGGAAACCAGCCTTCAAGAGTTTTGGTTAGTTTCATACATTTTTCTTTTGACAGAAGAGCCTAACTATTGTTTTTTTGCTAAGCCTTGGCAAATCCACAAGAGTTTCCCATCCCTATTCTAGACAATAAAACAGTAACAAGCTGTCACTGTTGGGGAACACACCCACAGCTCACACACCTCACAGGTGAGCTCCAGTGCCAACACTGCTGTATTTTAAACCAGCACTCTGAGAAAGTGCTCCCTTCAAGCTGAAACAGAATCCATGCATAAAAGGCTTCACACCAGCTTGGAGAAAGGCTGAGATATCACCTGGTCTCTTTTGCAAAATGCCTTCAGTATGCCTTAACAATCCTAAAAAGAATTTGGGCTTATCCAAGGCTCCTCATCTGAGCTAATTGCTTTAGCTCTAAGGAAAATGCAACAAGAGGGATTGGCTGCCAACTTGCTCACTCATTTGCACCCCGATCCCTTTCCTCCTGCAATCACAGGGTTAGAGCAGAACTGCTGAAGCTTTCAGCACCCATAGCTGACATATTTGTACCTCTGAGGATTCCAAACAAGGCTGTGCAACAAAGCCAGCGGCTTGTTTGCAGAGCCTGGGACAGCCAGTCCTACTTCAGCAGGAATTTCCATTCTCCACTATGTTTACCAGTTGCCCATCACACAGCTACAGCTACAGTCACCAGCCCATGGCCTCTGCAGCCACACTTCTCCACCAAGAGTGCATTTCAGCCCTTCCTCTTCTTCACATGATGGGAAAACCCATGAAGGATCATCATTTATGGTCCTGCAATGTTAATTAGGGATGGGTGTCTGCCATAACAGGTAGGTTTTGCACCATTATTCTGGGTTGTAAGCTCTCTGAAGGGAGCATCCCCACAACTTTGAGGGTAAACACACTGCCACGAAATACACCCAGTTCAGTTAATGGAATGACTTAAATACTCCAAAGCAAAGAGTAACATGTCGTATTTCCACCTCTATTCCATAACACAGGTTTTGGCCTTTATAGAGGTCTTATACTGAGATAAATTCCTTTTCTTTACTGAACATGTTACACCTAATATTACACCTAAAATAAGCATGTGTAAAAGAAAGGGGATAAGCAGCTTCATCCTCATTGAAAGGCAAGCTGACAGTAGTTTAATACCCTGCACAATTTATTCAGGCAAAATTCTGCAAACATTAACTGTGCTCTGACATGAATGCAGCAGGATTTGGGGCATGGGTCATGCATTTACTATGCCTGGCACAAAAACTCTGCTCTTCAACAGCACCAGAAAGATACATGATCAAGAGGTCAGGACAGTTTGCATCAGATTGATCTCAGAGGCACAGTGAGCCACTGAAGATAAAAATATGCACCTCCAAATTATTAATCATTGCTTTATGGTCAGTTTGAGCACAGATTTCACTGCTGCTACCAGCACTACTCCAAAATAAAGCAGCCTGTGCCAATGCAGCAGGCAAATTTTGACAGAGTTTGTGGAAAAGCATGTGCATGCCAGTCAGTTTTGTAACTCAGGTGGTTTATTGCATTTCACCTTACATATGGATTAAACACCTAAATTCAACACTCAGGCAGTTAGCAAACCTTACATTACTTGTGGCACACATTATACATGCCTCCACTCTCATTTTACTCTGTGCTCCAGCATTAACAGGATTTTGGAAAAGGCACCAGTAGGAAGGAAGCAAACCCTGATGCACTATTATACAATAATGCAGTATGGCCCAGAGGAGATGCAGCTACTGTAGGAAAACTGTTTTCAGCTGTTCCAACCACATGTCCAATCTTTCATTGTTAGTAATACAATCCATGGGTTGAAAAACCCTATTGCAGCTTTGGTCTGACATCTTAGGACACCGCTACATATTCTAGAGACAAACAAGACACAGCATCCACTTATTTTCATGTTTGAACCATGTAACAGGAAAAATTTACACCATCTTAATTGAATGGTCTTAATTAGAGATTAAGTGGGAGAGGTGTTCAAGGCATGCAGAACTGGGCTTTGACACTCCCTGATCTGAAGGCTACATTGGAAAATCCTTAAGCTATAAAGCATGACCTCACATCTTCCTCTGAACCTAGCCCAAATAGCATGTTGTTGGGCACCTAGATCTTGCTCCATATGGGAATTAAAATGAAGCAAAACCAAAGGAGAAAAAGGTTAAGATGGAGGGAGGTGTTTCTAAGCATTTGTCTATTTGTCAAGGGTTACAATCTGAGCAGACAATCCTGTAGAGCATCAGCTATGGAGCTCCTGACCCAGAGAAGCCACCAAAACCAAGTTCATCTCAGTGCAGCATGCAATCAAAGCAATAGCAACCTTCTCAGAGAGATGCAGGAGACTGCTCTTGCTTCATTCTTCACTCTCTGCAAGTAGTAGTATGTAGTGCTCGATGCTCACATGCAGCCTTAGGCATCACCATGACCAGGGCTCAAGCTGGGCACAGCTGGAAAAGGAGTTCTTTAGCAGCACAGATCCCAAGCAAGCCTTTTACACTGCACAGACCTGCTCCAAGCGAAGAAGCTGTTGGTGCAGAGCTTCCAAACAAGCAGAGGGTGTTTTACACCTGCTGCTGTTTTCCTCCCTGGAAATGCAAATGACCATATAGGCTGGGAGGCAGGTCTCCATCTTCAGAGCAATTTGAGATGCTATTTGTTTTATTTGTCTTTCCTGCAAGACACAAAGTGACATGTGGCTTGTAGCATTACACAGCCTTCAAAAGCTTCCCCACCATTGTAAATTAATCTCAAGGAGGGCAGAGCACACCAAAACAAAGAGGCTTCTAAGCAGAAACGCTGCCTCCGGGGAAGTTACCTTGCCTACTTCTCTCCTGCCTCCTCCATCTTACCCCTTCATAAAACTCAAGTTCAAGTCCCAACAGGCACCACTTTTAATGTTGAGCTGCACAAAGGAGCAGGGTACACATGCTACTGAGCTCACTGCCCCAACTCCTCCCACACGTGTACCTCCTGTGCACCTCTTCACCCCAATTTCCAAGACATCAAATTAATGAAGACTAATGGGTACCCTCCAAACATGCCCCATAAGCTATTTGTGGAAAAGTATCACCTAATTTCCATATTAAAGAACCATTTTTCCCCACCCTGAGCACATGAAGTTTAAGCAGACAGCACTGTGTGTCTGTTCCATTAAGTCATAGAGATCACCCCAAGCTCCAATTATAAATAGCACCAAATTGGGGCCCTGTTTTTCTTTCCCCTAAAAAGAGCCCAATGTGCAAGATTGCTCTAGGTAGTCAGTTGTATAGCAACCAGAGGCTGCAAAGGCACAAATAACTTCTCACAAAGCATCAGTCTACTCGAACAGGGGAAGCACAGTGACTAAGGGACTGATGTTTATCTTTGATGAACATTTTATGACTAGCTGCATCATGAGATGGATGGAATCTGTTCCAAAGTCAACTGATACTGCTCAAACTCAAATCCAAGGCATCCTCCTCAGACGTTTCTCAGCATACGGAACAGGGGGAAAAAGACAAGACAAGCAAGGCTGATAAATAAGAGCTGAAATAAATTCACATTTGTTTAAGTAGTAACAATTGTCTAAATAAGTTCACATTTGTCTAAGTAGTAACCATTCTTGCACTAGTCACAGAAGCAAAGCAGCTTAGCTTTCCCTTGCTTAGGGTCTGGAGAGACTGATGCACAGCAGATTCTCACCCTTAAATAGCTGCTGGTACCACTTTCAGGGCTATCCTTCCACTTCAGTATCATTTGGGGGTATTCACAGGGAGCAAAACAACTTGGTCCTAGCTGTGCCTTGCCATACTCTAACTTTAGCCCACTTCCAATACTCTCAAACTGCCCCGACCTTACACTAAGGCAGAACAAGACTGAAGCACAGGAGAGCCATTTCCTAGACTTTCCTTAAATTACACACACGTCCTTGCCCTGAAGGCCCCCTGCTCTTTGGATCATAGTCCCTGGCACAGGACTGGAATTATCTGGCTGGTTCTGCCTCTTTCTGCTTGGAGTGGTGGGAATTTGCAATCTTACCCCAGTTATGGATCAACTCCACATCTAGCCACAGGAAAAAGTCTTTGCAATCAGTAACAACCTCATGATTTAGAGCACAAAGCCTTGTTTGACTAACAACCATCACAGAGCAGCCCTGCGTGCACCTTTTGGGAACAAGCCAGATTCATATTTCTGTCATTTTCCCCCCATCTTGCATGTCCATATATCTATTTATACTCATTTCATTAGCAAATCGCCCTATCTATTTATTTAGCTATTTGTCAGTGTGGCTGTCACTTTAATCACCTCTGTCTACATGGATTGCTATTTATCTGTCTTGTTAGCAATGCGCCATCCACCAAATACATTCTTCCCTTAACTATAAGCACTGATGTTATCTGTGAGCCTGACCTAGAGAGCAATGCTCTTAGAAAGACGAGCTGTTTCGAAGCACAGGTTTGTGAATTTTACTGCCTCGTTAAGAACTCACATTGACAGCACTCCATGAAAGCCAGAGCCATCACCACTCCCCTGGACAAAGGAGCCCTACACCATGGGCATCGCCCATCTCTACAGGGACACTGGGCTCGTGGCCACAGTAACAGGGTCTGGCAGAGCTGTGCAAGCCACTAATCTATCACTCATCTCAAGCAACACAGATGGTTGAAAACATGTTAAGTAAGCTAATTTTGGGTCTCCTCCTCTGGTGCATCCCCCTTGTGCTGCACTTTTATCTCATGCAACTGCAGGATGGATCATGGCTGGGTAGTTGACACTACAAGGATGCCCCTTCCCTGCATGTTGTGGGAATGTAGCAGCCCCTCCAAAATATCACCCCCTGCACCTGGTCATAACCCCACCTGCTCTGTCTTCACCTTTTACCTAGCCCTTTTTGAAGGATTTTTGAAACCTCAGACTTATTCCTTAAATGAATAGCTTTCTTGCTCCACTGCTTTTCCTTTTTCATCAAGTGGAAATCAAAGCCAAACAGCATTTGAATTTACCCAGCTCTCAAGTCCCAGAGCATTCAGCTGGATTCAAGGAGAACACAAATCACCTTTTATTCCTAAACTCACTGAAGGCCACCTCGCACATCTCTACTTCCCTCCTGCCCATCTCTCTTCAAAGGCTCCCATGAGGGAAGCATGATAACAAGTGCCACGTGCCCATGTGTGCAGATGCTGACAGCCTCAAGGCTACAATATAGACTCAGGGCACCAGTTGTGGTGAAATCCCACTCCCCTCTCCAGGGAAGGGACCTCTTCCCATCCAGCAGCTTTCATTTGTATGTGTGCAAGATGCTGTATGGGGAAGCAGCCTATTGTCAACACAACCTATTCACCAAAATTTGCTTTAAAAGGTAAACCCATACTTGTGCTGCCTGCCTGGGGTGCTGTTGTCTGCTTCTTTCCCAAATGTGGGCTGACAGACCTGCTGGCCTTGGGCACCAGCTAGAGAGATTTGTAGACAGGCAGTAGGAGAGCACAGCTGCTTTCACCAGATCATTGCAGCTGTGGCCAACCCACATCCCAGCTCCTGCACACAGCTTCCACCCACAGAGCTGTGCACACAGCAGGTGAGCTCTGCAGACCTTGCTGTAATCCACTTGGAAGCAGGCATCTCTGCAGAAACCAGTTCTCAACTCCTTGAAACACAGGTTATAAAACAGCACCCTTAAACCCAGCTCTAGGTCAGTCTCGAGGTCCTTCCAGACAAGTACCCTGCCTCCAGCCAGGCCAACAGCCCACACCCAGGGGGCATAATGTGCCCACACATCTTTCCCAGTGTTTTCCCAGCCTCCAGCTGTCTGTGGTTACAGCCTTTGAGCTCACATGCACATCCCAGACATTTCAGCACAGACCTATTGAAGTCAAGTCAACCAGTTATTCCACCCACATTTTCTTGGTGGCAACACCAGCTGGATCACTGCCTGCCAGATTCCACACCAGCCTCACACTTGTAGGGCCATGCTATGAACCAAATCACGTTTTTAAGCACCCTTTTCTCTTGCTACTTTACTCCCCTAGCCAGGTCCGCCCCCAATGTGCTCCACAGCACAGCCCCATGGACAGGGAGGTCAGCATGGAATGGACACCTTCAGCTGCTGATTGTACAATATCTCCTTAAATACCAACAGGTATTGACTTCAAGCCTCTCTTTGTGATCTCCAGAAGATAACTGCCTCAAACAGAAGAACTCCTAGAAATATTATCCCCTTCACAAGCCAGTCCAACCCTCCAGGACAAGCTTAAGGGTCTAGGGGAGACACCAAAGGCCACAAGAACCAGTCTGCCACAGGGAAGGAGCTGCTGAGATCAAGGGCACAGCCAGTGTCTGAGGTCCTTCAAAAGGTGGGAAATTCCCAGAGAAATAAATGCTAACCATGAGCTTTAAGGTATGGAAAAGTGACAGTCTTCTCTAAGGAAGGCAGAGGAGTTAACGTGATCTTTCCCTGAGAAGTTACATGCATGGGTGGAGGCTGAGAAAGAAAACCCTCAGCCCTGGAACAGTGGAGCACTGCCAGCTGTGATGGGTTTACGATAAGCTCGAAAACATCCATAAGCATTCAACTTCAAAAGCAGGGAAAGGAGGACGGGAGCTGCATGGAGTCAAACGCCTGGGGCATCCCATTTTCAGTCAGCACAGGAGGCTATTTTTAGAAAACCTGCATACACCTACAGGAGTGCTAAGGCTGGAAAGGAATTCATTTTAATGGTCCCTTTCTCCACACCACCTTGGAGGTGGTGTTTCTACAAGAGCAGCCGCTCCACCCTCTATCCCCAAGGAAAGTTGCCTGCGACATCCCCCCAAATCAAAATATCAAGAGAAAAGGCTTCAACACCAAAAAGCCATTGCAAATGCAGACAAGCTTCTAGCCAGGCCTCCATTTTTCTCTGTACACCAAACTCCTGCCCACCTTCCAGCTCCTGTGGCATTTTGTATTAGCCTGTGGGAAAAACCAGCCAGAATACCCAGAGGAGACCTACAGCTATGGTCTGCCATGGGAGACACAGAGCAGGTGGGAAACCAGTTCATGGAAAGCAAGCACATGAGGCAGCTGAACTGCAACTCCTGCACCAGTTGCTTCAGGGGCAGATGACTATCGTAACCAAACTGACATATTCCAACACCTCATCACATTAAATAACGGCCGACCCCAAGGGTTACAGCCTGAAAGCACACACAGTGCTCATGTCAAAGACAGTATTACAGCTGTCTATGGGCTGAAGGGTATGAAGAGGGCCATAGTTGGATTTTGGAGGTCCAGGTGTTGCACTTGGTCTTTTTCCTCAACTCAGGACATGTTAATATTAAGACAAAGGTGGTAAAATATGGAGTCAGGTAATCTACCCCATATTGCCATTTCCAAATGTCTGAACATAAACTGGCCAAAGATAAGGGGAGACCTGTAGGACACAGCTGAACTGCAGACAGCAGCAAAGCCCAGGAGTACCTACAGCCTCAGGGACAGATGCACCTTCCCCTCAGAGTCTGATCATCCCCTTCTTCCTCTCTAGGTTGCCCTCAGAGAGCACACAAGTGTCCCTCTAACTGGCCAGCAGCAGAGAGCAAACAGCAGGATGCTACAAGTCTACACAAGATGCTACCTTTCACTCCAACTACCTTACTTCCAAAAATACATGCTAGGTTGGCCAATGATCCTTTTTCTCCCCTGCAAATAATAAATTTAGCTAAGTGATGGAGGCCCCGAAGTACAAACATTTCCAAAAATGAACTAGTGCATACATTGACCTTGAAGGCTAAGCTTCCAAACCTTATGTTTCTGCTAATCATGGGATGGCTTGGGTTGGAAGAGATCTCAGACCACCTAGTTCCAATCCTCTGCCATGGGCAGGGAAGCCACCCACTAGGCCAAGTTGCCTCATCCAAACTTGTCTTGAACACCTCCAGGAATGAGGCACCTACAACCTCTATAGGCATCCTGTTGCAGTGCCTCACCTCCCCCTGAGAGAAGGATTTCCTCCTAGCCTCTGATCTAAAACTCTCCTGTTTTAGTTTAAAACCATTCCCCCTTGTCCTATCACTATCTGCCCTTGTAAAAATGTAATTACATCTTTTATTTAAAGTCCTCTGTAAGTACCGAAAAGCCACAATGTCATCTCCCTGGAGCCTTCCCTTCTTCAGGCTGAACATCCCCAGCTCTCTCAGCCAGTCTTCATAGGAAAAGAGGCCCCTGATCATCTTCACATCCCTTCTCTGGACCTGCTCTAATTATTTCTAATGTCAGGAGAAATCTCATTAGGGCCAGTAAAGCTACATTTCATACTCCAAAACCAATCCCAACTGATATGCTTTGCACCTTAAATCTGTGGAATTGCCAGGAGACCCCACAATTTCCAGTTTCCCTACCAAGAGACTGCTGTTACACTTCAATGAGGTTCAGAACACGTGTAGGTAACTTATCTGAGTCCAGTAACATGGCAAGTGGTTCACAAGAGCTATCCACCCCAGATGGTTTGGTTTCATAGCCACCAGCTCAGATGCACAGGGAAGAGAGCTTATCCAAGAGCACTCCTGTCTCACTGTGACAGCTTTTTTCAAGGTAATTTATAATTTCTGCAGCAACAGAACCACTATTTCCTCTGATCCTTGAGGTACAGCAGTGCAAGGTGTCACTGCTCCACCCCATGCCTTCACCGTTGCTCCCTGTTTCTAGTTTCCACAGTTTCTACTGTAAAAAACAAAACACTCACTGAAAAGCAAGTTACTGTTCTTTGTCCTTGCCGTCACTGAAGTTATAGGTACAGTGAAGGTGGAGGAGATAAATGAGGAACAGAAACCCATCTCCTCCCACCTCATCTCCCCTCCCCCATCATCCCTCAAAACTGATCTGGGTCCAGCCCATCTTCCTCTCCCCACTGTCCCTTCCACCACAAAGGAGCAGGCCAATTTCTTCCCCTCCAAATGACCAGGGAAGCACCCTTCAGAAATTCCTGTTTGAATGTTTTAAGGCAGCAAAGAAAGCTTGTGTTAAAAAGTTTAGTAGCATCCCTTTAAGTGAGTATTGTGGTTTCAGCTCAGCATTTTCTTGTTTGCATGCTAGACACACACTTGGATGGCATCATGTTTCCCAGCTGAACCCAACCACATCCCTGCACCTGCATAGCTAGCAGCAACATGAGAAGTCTTCAGCACGCAATTCAGATAGGGATCTCTCCAAGCAGCTTTATTGATGTTAATGGAGTTACTTGGGATTTACACTCACGTAAATCAGAGCACAGGTGGATGATAAATACTTGCAACTGGCAACAATATAGGGAAGGCCAATTTCACTCCTGGTGTAATGCTGCTCATGTCAAAAGCCATGCACCAAGCAGCAGCTGTGTTCATCACACACCACCTTAATCATGCAAATCAGCTCATTGCAAATAAACCTGTATATTCACACAGTATCCCTCACTAGCTCCAGCAGAGCTGCACAGGTTCAAGACTCCACCCAAACAGATTATGTTGCAAGCTTATTGCTTTAAAATATTTTAAAGTGTTTAAGATAACATTTTCAGCGGACTTGGGCAAGCAATAGGCAGCCAACATTTGCTCATAATTGTCTCATCCTTTGCAATAATGTCACTATTGGTGATAGATAATTCTGCACTGGTTGTTCAAAGCTACAGGAGCTGTTGGGCAAGGTACAAGCCTAGCTGGCCTTCAAAAGGGGCCTGACAGACTGACATGCAGGCATCATGTTAGACCTAAGTGCTTTCAACTTGAGGGACAGACAAGGATGAGCAAAGGGTTGTGGCTTTCCTGTGCACACCACTGCCTTTCCTGCTCACCCCTTGCCACACAGCTGACCAGAAACAGGATGCTTTGTCCCCTGCATTGGAGGCCTTTGCCTTCTCACACTGGGGCTGGCCACCCACATCCCTGCAGTCCCTGAGGACCTGACAAGCCACTCAGCAGCAGCATTTCAGTTTCAGAGGCCTGTAATAAAAACTCATTTTCTTCCCTCTTACCCTTGACTTTTTTTATGGCCAGAGCAACAAGAAAAGCACCTTACAGTAGGGATCATTAGGACACACAAGGAGATAAGCGGCATTTGACCAAAGCCCTCCAAGCCATCAAGGGACCCTGGGGGTAATGACAACCTTGGCAGCAGAAGCAGGAAGAGGTGAAGGTCAGATATACAGGGGAGATGGCAAGCATCCAAATTGCATCTTCCTCTCCTGGACACAAGTCCAAGCCTAATAGCAAGAGTCAGAACCACAAAAGTCAGTTAGGATCTGCCTGATTACATCTAGTAGGGACAGCTAGGAACACAGGTAGGAGCAGATTACAGACAGATTATTGTAGTGGTCTTAGGCTATCAACCCATCCAAACACCAACAAATAAAAGGGCAGGTGGCCTCACGTAAGGTGTCCTCCTTTCTCTGCCTGGCCACCACGGTGTATTCACCCCTCAGGGGCCACTGCTCACACTCCCAGGGCTTAACCTCCCACCCCATTAATTGTTTGCCACCCTGCCATGACTAATCTGGTTTTACAACCCGGAAAGTGGTAGGGAAAAGAATCTGATCAAAAGGACAATCCTCACAGCCAGAAAACAAGAAAGGGCTGTGTAGCCAGTTGTTCCAGGACACTTAATCCATTGAGCTTTTGCCTTTCTACCCTTGGGCTTAGGCTGAGTCAGTTGTGATTTGCTTAAAACCATGAGAATTCCCTCCTCCTCAAAAAAAAAAAAGAGCCAGTTGTAAAAGTTTGACAAGAAAGGAAAACCAGGGGCTCACGGTACACTTGTACATTATGATTCAGTAGCTAATGATCAGCCAATTGGCAGTTTTCCATCTGCAGCATCTCCATGCCTCTGAATGCCAAAGCAAACACTTCATTTTACCTAAAAAGCTTTGCATTCAGCTAGACGTATTCATTATGCTGACATTTACACTGCAGGTCCAGAACCAGTGTCCCACAAGAACATCTCACTATATTTTGGAGCCAACTACTACAGAAGTACTAGAGTTGAGCCCTGTTGCAGTATCATTTGCCTACTGGGGGAAAAGGAGAGTTCAGGGCCCAATTATTTTTTCACTGAGATGAAAAAATAGATGTATTGTCAGACCAGTAGCCATGAAGCATCAGTCACTAAGGTTCTCAGTCTCCTTTTACCTTTGAGGATAAACCAAACCACCCAGAGGAAATGTCCTGTTCATAAACTGAAGTACTCCCAGTAGATGAGGCTTTACCTTTCTTCCATCCCCCAAATTCCAACTTCTATCACCCCAGCACTAAGATCCAGACTTGCTGAGACTTCGGTACTCCCAGGAGCTGAGAGTTTCCCTTTGCTTCTAGATCTAACACAAGCTGAGCTCAACTTCTCTGCAGTGTTCTCCATGCTTTGGAAGCAATCCAATATCCCCTGGACTCAGAGGTTTTCCATTGGTTTTAGTGAGTTCTGGAGAAGGGCTTTAAAGATGTTTTCTTTTTCTCCTCCCCCCTGCAGCTCAGCAGAAGTCAGAGCCACTTTGCCTGCAGTTTTACAAGAGGCAGCTGGTGAAAGGTTAGATAACCAGACAACATAGCCAAGCCCAGGGGAGTCTAAAGAAACCAATATTTGTGGGCTTTCATGCCAAGTTATTGCTTACAACTTTTTTTCAGGAAGGGGCTGTCTATTAAGCCAGAAGGTCCTTTCCACTCTATCTGATGATCAAGTACCTTTTACAAGGAAACTCAAAGACACCAACCAGATGTACAAACTATCTGCATCTTACCAGCAAGTTCATGGGGCGGGGGCCCCGCCGCCGGGCAATAAACCACTTCAGAAGCATTAAGTAGGAAAACTGCCTAGCTCGCAAAGTGGGACCCGTCTTTCTTCACTCGCAACCTTCAGGATCATGTTCATCTTGAGCCTGCTTTTTGCTGAAGACTGGACAACAATCTGAGATAAGTAGGTTGCATTCTCAGTTGAGATGCTTTCCTGGCTCAGCAGGAAACACGAACACCTCATAACCTCCCCAGAAACCCTTCTGATTCCTTAGCAATATAAGACAAAAATGCACAGCACCTCTGTACGCAGAGCAGACAATTTTAGGATTCTCAAAACAATGATGCCCACTAGCCTGAAGAGGTAATGATTTCCAGAAGCTTCCTATAGGAAAAGCTTCTACTGTTTTCCCAAGAGAAAAACTCTTATGGACCTAATTGAGAAGTCTACAAAGCAACAAACTATTTTGGGTGCCTTTTCAGGGAAGGCACTCAAAGCCAATTCTGAAAATTGGTTATAGAGTCTACATTTGGCACACTGTGGGACAAACGGGGGGGACTTCAAAGCCCTTACAGGCATCTCACACAGATGCTGTCACTGAGAAAAACAGTAACTTGAAGAAAAATAAACAAAATGGGATGAAGTGCCAGGCAAGAGATCATCTCACATGATTTCCTTATCAAACTGAATCCTCTTTCCTGGATGACAATCTCAAATGGGACATCAGATAGTTAGCATGGCCTTTTCTACAACTTCCTCGACCTTCTGGACAGGCTCACACACTCTCCAATGTAACAGGGAGAGATTTAGAAGAACTCACTCTAGGAGTTACAGGCCACTTGAAAAACCTGCCCTAACACAAGTCTATTATTGTACACCCTGTTTACTTAAATTCATTCCACAGCCTGGGAGACTTTGCACAAGAAAATTTACAGCTCAAGTTAATAGAGCAAAATGTAAAACTGCTGGCTTTTGGCTGAGGCTGTGAGCAAAGGACAGGCACAGGTTGTGACTGGGGGTGTTTTCACAGGGCCACTGACACAGAATGTGTTTTCAGGGAGTATTTATTTTAAATAAGGAAAGTTTATACAGCTTGAGAAAATTATTGGGAAGGAAATTAAATCTCGTTCTGTTGCTCTTCCGTCTCACCTTGACACTTGCTGTTCTCCTCCCTCCCCCAGGGCTTGGTTAGGGCAGGTTTCACTTGCAGAAAATTGCCTTCCTCGTGCATACTGATTTACAACCAGCCCATGGACCAGCTTTCTACACACTTCAGGGAAGAAGGGGCAAGCAAGACCCATTCATCCCCTACCTTGACCGCAGGTTGGGGTTCAGGAGGACAGGGATATGTGGCATTACATGGAGGTTGCATCCCATCCTCAGCAACCCACAAAGACAGGAACCCTCCCAGGCAAAGCTACCCTCAGTTAATGGGGTGAGTGGGGAGCAGGTTTCTCCCCAAGCTCCTCCAGAAGCTGAGCTGATGCTACCCCAGCTTGGGAGCAGCTCACTTTGGGAAGCCACAGTCCCAGCAGTGCAGTTGGCAGAAATCAGCATTCCTTCTTCCAGCCCAGGCACAGCTCAGCCACACAGGGCCAGCACAGCCTGTTCCTCTCCTGCCCCAGACCTCCCCACCCTGGTGAGCCAAACAAGAAACATCAGCACCAGCTGCACGAGCAGCCATGCGGCAGGGTCCTCTGGTGCAGCCAAGCCAGTATTTACAGGCAATTTTATTATTTTCCATCTTAGCAAGAGTTTCCTCCCTACCTCCCAGTGATATTTCCAAGGGCTCCCAGCAGAGACTTGGACACTGGGCCCAGTTGCTGTCATGCTGGTTCTAAGGGTGGGAATGACAAAGTATAAGGCCATGAGGAGCCATCCAAGGCAACACCACTCCAGTTTCCTCCAGGCAGACACCCATGCAACTCTCCATCCCAAAGGGCCCATAGAATACCCACTTCCCTTGCTGCATCCAACACACCACAAAATGCTCCTCAATTCCTCACGTTGCTAAAAGCTTGAAATTCAAGAGCCTCAAGATGCACCCTGCAATTACAGCTTGGCACATTCATAGCACACATTCCCCTTAGCAAGCAGATCACAAGGATCCCAGCTGACCACAACTGCCATCTAATAAAAGCAGCAATCAGGCTAACAAAGTCTGAGTAAAGTCCTTGCAGCAATGCATTTGCAGGCTCACTTGCCTACCCCCACAAAACCAGGGCTCTGAGCAAATGATGAAGTGCTGCTGCAGGACCTGCAGCCCATGGAGCAGGTTCAACCAACCCCAAACACTCAAGTCATTGCTCTTGCTCTTCTGCATTTCACCTTCCAGAATTTCCTCCTCCCACAGGTAAAAATCCTGGCTGAGACCTACAGCAGGTGGCAGGCAGCACATTTCCCTTCCCATCAATACCAAAGCAACAAGACATCAATTCAGCAGGTACTTCACATGGTTCAACTGGAACTAAACAAGCAAAACCCCAAAATAGCAGCTTCATGGGCTCCCCAGCCCCAAAGAGCCCAATACCAGGTTTATCTGTCAGAGGAAGTTTATTCAGTGAGCAGCTCCTTTTTTTTTTTTTTTAAGCATGCTGTCTCTAAACAGGGATGAAAACAGCTTTGTTGAGAGCAATGTCCTACTGCACTTATCCACGGTTACACAGGACCTCTTTCCCTAGTGGGTGTTAATTCAGCTCACTTCTTGAGACTCACTTATATTGAGACCAAAAATAAGGCAGATATTTGTCCTGGGGATAAAAAAATCCCAAAAAGTGAGGTCAGTCACCCCTGTGCTTGAACTGGTGTGAATTTCATAGGAGGAATGCCATACTTCTCAGCAAGAAGACCTGTGTTCTGTCTTGGGTTTTTTCCACTGACAGCCCACAGCCACATCTGAAGTAGCAGCTCATCCTGAGGTTTACATCTGAAGGCAGGTTTGCTGTTAGATTGAGCAAGAGGTCTTGTGGAGGAGTAATCATGATTTCTCTGACCAACTCATAAAACAAACCACACTTAAAAGCATAGCTACTCCCTCCTGTGCACCATCAGTTTCTGCTGGCATCAGCAGGCACAGACAGCACTTCAGATCTTTTGATGGCCTCAGCTTGTGTCCTTCAACAAGCAAAGTCATTCAAGGTTTCTTGGTCTTTCAATGTTTGTCACTTCTTTGGAAGGCAGGAGGCAGCAGAACCTTGGAGACTCAAACAATAGGTCACAGTTTTTTTCAAAGCACTTGAAACCCGGTGAGTAATTAACTCTGACACCCTTAGGTGTTATTAATCCCACTAAACATGGGAGGAAACCTAGAAAGGAAACCAGACAAACCCTTGGACCCATTCCAGTTTGCCTCAGGAGTGAAGCTTGGCTTGGAAGAGCAGCGCCGCTTGCCTGGGGCCCCACAAGAAGTCCGTATCAGAGGGAAGAGGGCTGCAACTTCCCCGTCTGCAAGACAGCAGGTACTTCCCCTGCCCACAGCGAGGCAGGGATGGAGCCATGGCAGCCCCAAGGGGAGGCTGCCCTGGAGGCTCCAGCAGCAGCACCCAACCTGCCTGCAGCACTGCAGAGCCTCCAAGAGCTCATTTCAGTGCAAACTTTTGTGTCAGCACGTCCCAACAAGCTGGCTTTGTTACAGGTAGATGGCTTATCCTCTGCCTATTCTCCCCCTCCTAAGCAGGTTAGGCAGCAGCCCCACTCTCCCTGAAGGACCACCAGGCCAGGCACAACAGCACACTCCATGGCAGGGCCCTTTTGCTATTTTATACCTCTCCAGGTTCTCCATATTCCCCTTTCTCCCCACCACCAGAGAAGCTCCAGTCATTAAATCCTCAGAGCTCATCAGCACCAGAGAAGCAGAAGTTCTCTGCTGTTAGCACTCACAGCTTCAAATCCTTCCTGGTCCCCAGAGACTGAGGCCCGAAGTATGGACCACAGGCACATGGCAGACACCACACTCCCCTCCTAGCCCCAGGAGAAGACTATTTGCTCCCTTTTAAATTAGCACAGCTACCACCTTCCCCTCCAGGTGACCTCTAACACCCAGCCAGGTTCCTGATTGAAACAGCAGCCATAGCCAGGATTTGGTATTTAACCCCACTCCCTTCCTCCTCCTCACCCCCGGCCCCCCCCCCATAAGGCCAGCCTCCAGCACACCCAAATATCCCAGCTAGGAGACAGTCCCCTGGGCCCAAGCCCCAGCTCTCAGGCCAGCAGACACCAGTGGTTCACCCACCACAAGGCTTTGTGCATCACTGACCCTCAAGTGGGATTTCACACAGCTTGTTTTTGGATGGCAGGTGCTGTCTGTGGGTTACTCCAAAAAAACTGGGTAATTCTCCAGCCTGTTTCAGACTGCTTGCTTGGATCCACAACCTCCAGGCAGGCTATAGAGCCAGCCTCACCAGGCAGCCACCCCTTCCACCGATGGCTATGGAGATAGGGCACCAGGCTAGAACAGGCAGCTCACACCATTCCTCTGGGGAAGCACCACACCTGCACGCTCCCGTGATGCAAGACCCAGCAGAAGGTGCTGTGAAAGATAAGGCCGTGTAGGAGCCCTCAGCTTTCCTCTTGTTCTTTCCCACCACTCGTGTTTCAGCAATTGGACTCTGCTAGCCCCATCCCTTCCCTGGAGCAGGCCCACAGCAAGGCCAGGTGCCTGCTGGAGGCTGCCCTTGCCACTCAGACCCTTGGGCCCCGCAGCCTGAACGGGCTTCTTCCTGGGGCCATCTAGTGGCATATTTTAATATAGTTCTTCAAACACAAGTACACTCACCTGGGGTTTATGCAAACACAGCTCTATGAGAGCCTGAGGTACATCCGAGAGCAAACCGGGCTCTCCAGCACAGCCATCACCTCTGGCTGCAGCACCCCAGCTGCCTCACCAGCACCACTGGCAGACCAGGAACTGCACATGCTCCCTGTTTCTCCTCTACTATCTCTAGAGACAAAGCACACAAGGCTTCTTGTTCCAAAAGACGCTCTCACCAAGAAACCAGGCTGACAGATGAGGCCATCAGCATCACCAGGACTGGCACCACTCAGCTGAGTCAGAACGTCCAGGACTGTTAGCTCCAAGGTGTTGCCTCTTCAAAGTTAGACACCTACAGCTCTGGGCCTCTACATCCATACTTCTGTTAAAGTAGAGATTTTTTTCCAATTATATTTTGTTTATATATATATAGCTGTTTCTTTGCACCAAGCCAAGTGTCAAAAAGTCTTCTTTTGCCTAAAGTGGATTTATATTGAGCAAGAGATTCCTGCATAAGTCTAGGAAAAATAAAAAATAAAAACATTTCCCCCATCCAGAGGAGGCTACCCCAATATGAGATGTGTGAAATTACGGTGGTTTTCCTCCACACAGCCACAAAGCAAAGGGCTGATGCCTCTAAACCCTGGTCCCAATAGGAGTCAGGAGTGGCATGAGCCAGGATGGTGAGGGCAGCCCTGAGCCATGAGGGACCCCAGCAGCTCTTCCCCTGGTGAGCAGAGATGTCAGCAGGGACTGGAAGTTATTTGCAGAGTGCTGCTGGGCAACTCTACATCACTGAGCACAGGAGACTGATTTCTGAGCCCCAAAGTAGCCAGGGCTGTGGTCTTGGCCTCCTCCCATTAGTCTGTTCCCTGCCTCAGTGCCACTCTGGAGGCCACAAGGCTAATTGCTCCTGGTAAACCATGCAGCTGGCTCTTCAACCCTCAGCTGTGAGACAAACTCCCTCCTCCCCACATGCTGTTCACCCACATCAGGTGGCCTGATAGGTCACCAGTAAGTCATCAGGAGGCCAGCATTTATACAAGGAGTCGGGGATAGGTGTGCTGTTCTCTCCTCATGCTCTTCTGGAAGGAAAACAGGCTTCCAATGTGAATGTAACATTAATTTTGCTGCTAGCTTTCACTGAATTGCAGAATTATACTATTGGGAACATAACACAAGCATTTTCCTAGAAGGCTGTGTTTCACTCCCACACACATCACATTTTCTAACAAATGAAGAATTAATCCAGACCATTTGCTCCTTCTGGAAGATAGATATTTCCTCAGTGATCAAGGATCTGGTATTGCCATTGCCTTGTAGCAAAGATGAGCCAGCTAGTTTTGAAGATTAAATTCTTAAATTTGAGATTATTCCTGGAATAACACCAAGACCTACATGTGGTTATTGAAGCCCTGCTTTTCCCACAATGTGTCCAAGTAGCTAATGTGAGCTACAGCAAGAGCTATAGCATGCACCATCCATGTACCTACCCACCAGTCCAACACTGACCTTTGAAGGGTTCCTACTCTTGTTGAGATTGATTTTACCCATTCCTTTCCAGTATCAGACAACAGGTTAATTGGATGGAGCTGGGATCAGCTTGAAGATCCCTGGTTTGGGGCAGGCCTTCTTCCATTTCCAAGTTGCAAGAGAAGTTTTAGTCTAAATTGCTTGAACTGGGTCTTCCAGATAAAATAAGCTTCATGTTCCCCAATCAATACTACCTCAGTGACCCCCATACCCAAGACAAGAGGATTATGTATAACAAAGCCTAAAGAACAAAACCTGCCTTGTCCTGGAGTGCTGTTGGACATAGCCAAGGGGACAGAGCATATCCCACACAGTGTTTCGGTTCATCTTGGACCCATTAAAGGCTAACACCCTCAAGATCTAGCAGGGAGGCCCCCAGCTAAAGCCTCTGCCCTTCTATTTGCCATTCAGGCCTACTTGCAGCTTAAAACTTTTGCATTTCTAAAAGCTTCTACAGTCAGACAGCCACATTGCCAGCAAGAAAGGAGACTTTCTGAAAGTCCACAGCTCCTAACACAACCAGCAGCCTGCACAACACCACTTTCTACTGGTAGGAGGAGAGCTGCCCACACTATGTAATCTTATGCTCAGTACAGAGAGCTGAGGAAAAAAGCTTAGCCAAGGTCATGGAGACCAGTCTTCACTTCACTCCCTCCTGCTTTTCAACTGCCTAGTATTTAGATCAAAGATAAAAGCATTTTCACATACACCACTGGTTTTCTGCAGTGCTAGAAGAGGAAAGCCTCTTGGAGAAATCAGGAGCTCTCATGGTTAATTCCCCCATGTCCTGCAAAGCCAGGACAGGGAGCTGGTTGCCCAGTTTTGCAGGACATCGAGCACACTACAATGAGGAGGAAACTGGGACCACCAAGCCCATTACCCCATCACACCAGTACAGTGACAATCCAAAGGGAACAGCCTAAGTTTCAGTCCAGCTTTGGAGCCCTTGAATCACATTTCTGCTCATGCACAGCTTCCTCTAGCACAAGAGACTTACTGTGACTCAGTTCCCAACCCATTTTTTAGTTAACCCTCCTGTCATGGAACAGGTTGATGGCTGACCAAGTAGAACATGAGGAAACCCACCCATAAAGAGGCAAACAAGGATATCCAGAAACAGTTTAAAGTTATAATTGGGGTATAGCTAGGCTTAACAACATACACCAGAAAATAAGACATACCCATCCCACCTTTATCTCCACACCCATCCAAGTTTTATTCCCTCTGCCATGTTAATTCTCTACATGGGGCAAAAGGCTGCTTTAAAGTTGAAAGAACACAGGTTAAGACTCTGTCCATCACAATTTCATGGGAACAGTTTTTCAAAATGAGTATTGAGATTGAGTGTTTCTACTCCATTTCAGACCAAACAATATCGCAATATTGAGTAACACAAGCTCATATCCCAAGCTCACTATTCCCACATGCTGGTTACTGACAGTTGTCCTAAAGAACATGCAGCCCTGAGTGGCACTGGTTATCAGCAGAACACTGTCCCAGACTGACTGGGTGTGCCTTGCCTGGAATGGAAAATTACACATTGATGCTTTACCTGACTAAGACCCTTGAAAATAAGGAAACACCACAGATAGTTTTGGGGCTTCTCACATAAGAAAGCAGGTGTTGAACAGACCAGCCAGGCTGGCAGATGAACGCAGGATGACAAAAAGGCTGCCAGGCCAGCTAGAGGGAGCATGGCACTTGTTTATCAAGTTCCTTCCCCTCCAGCTACACTCTTAACTCTCAGTCTTTGCCACACTCACCCCTGGGTTTCAACATCCTCCCCAAATGCAGGCCGCCCCCTTTGTTCCCCAGCCAAGGAACTCCAAAAATCAAAGAACACAGGAGCCTGACTCCACAGGACCCAGCATACACCTTGAGACATTTTACATCCTCTTTTAGGGCACCATGGATTGCCTACACGCTCTCTGCAAGGACACATTGGCACCTTGGGAACAAAAATCACATTGAGCTCACTTGGACCTACCTCAAATCCCACAAACACAGCATTATGTCTAACAGAGCCCCAAAAGGGAAGGAATGACCTAGGTAGGTGCATATCTACCACAGCTACACACCTGAAAACTGAGGCCCCCTTCTATTTTTCTGAGGGGTGCTCACAGCCATGAGACAGAAACCAGTAGACACAATCCCTGAAGCCCTCCAAACACTAAGGAATGCATTTTCAACACATGCTGGACTTTCTCCCTGAAAAAAATCCACCTCACAGCTCCCAAGGAGCAGTCGAGAACCCATACAGTATCTACCACCAGCACTGCGCTTATACCAAGTCCATTTTTCTTCGCACACAGTCTCCTACCTGCACAGAGAATCCATTGCAGGTCCTCTCAGCAGCCTCTTGTACCTTGTAACTCCTCCAACACCATCATCTTCAGGAAAAAACTATTACTTGGCCCAAGCCAAACTTATAAACCCTGCAGTCCCAGAAAATCCACACCTTAATTTAGACGCTATCAGGCCCAGATGGGTCCCTCAGCTCCTGCTGGTAATGGCTTGCACTTGTGCAAAGCCTAGGGTCTGCAGCACACAGGTGGCACTGGGCTGAGCAGGCAGCAATAGGGAGAAGCAGGGTTTAGCCCTAAATTAGGTGTAATTTCCACTACATCTCATTTCAGTGCAAGAGAGTGGGGGAGCCGATGTGCAAGGTGCACCCAAGTCCCAAAGCCATGAAAGCACTTGGGAACCATCACCATCCATTGCTGTGTGCTTGGGGCAGAGACACGGGGATGCTCTCCCAACCCTAAATGCCAAACCCAGGCCTGGCTGCTGTTCCATCCATCTCCCACTGACACCTAAAAACCTTATGGAAATATAATTTGAAGGGAAAGCTCTGTGCTCAGAGTGGTCTCGCCCCCTGATTTCACCACGGTGATGTGATTGAAGAGGAAGCAGAAAAAGCAGCAATTGATTACCCATGAAGGAGGGCTGTGATCCAATAAATAAATGATAAATCAGCGTGCCTCCTCTCAGCGAGGTGCTGGAGACCCGAAGTTCCCCTGGAAGGATCTGGGCAGAATATCCATTATCCAAACTGATTGCAGCTACTCAAGTGGAAAGAGCAGCTGTGCCTTCATGTTTTTGACACTTTTTTTTCTCATGCATTACACAATCCTCACCAGGAATTAAGTGATTTGGACTTGAGATAACTCATTAAGGAGTGGCAAGGACTGCTGCTTTCCAGATCATCTAACCCCCAACCGTCCAGCTCAGAACCCAACACCCAAGCAGCGCAGTGTGGTCCCTTTGCTTCTTCTCCACCAAATCCCTCCACTCCCAGCAAAACCACTGCCCTTGGAGTTGTGAATTCCCCCAAAGCCCTGTTCACACAGCTTCACTAAGCGTTTGTGGCAAGACCGGCGCTTCTCTCGCACGACAATCAGCCTGTCGCCCCTGCCTGCCGCTCCTGGAAGCATTAACACCAGGCTCCAAGGGCTTAACTCCTTCATAAATCTTTCAGGCCGCTGGAACCCGGGAATTACCTTCCGCAGAAACCCTGCGCATCGCTCCCTGCAAAGCAGCTCTGACGCCTACATGCACATACACAATTCAGGGTCCCTAATGAGAGCGTGCACCGGCGTGGAAAGGGACAATGGGCATCTCTCAGCACTAATCAGAGACAGTCAGAAAGTAGGACAGCAGTTTCTTTGGAAGCTCTGCTGGACCTGGAAGGCTCTTCCCTAAAGATCCCTCTTCTCTGGTTCAGAAGTTTCAGTTAATTTTGTCTGCTACCAGTTTCTTAACAGGGCGAATGTCTTTTTTTTTTTTTTTTTTTTTTTTTTTTTTATTTCCCTGGGAAGGCTTTCTTCCCCATTGTGTGACCGCTGCACATTAAAACGCAATCAATATCATTCCCATTGTTTACCCTGAAGTTTGATGCATGTCTTCCTGCTTTTACATCCTTGTTCTCACATTTTAGTGCCCCCAGTTCCACCAAAGCAAGTTGATCTCTCACCCGGAGAGAAGTGTTTCATGCGAAATGGCAGTTTCTGGTGCAGAATAGTTTTGTAATGAGGGAGGAGGCAGAAAACATAAATAAGGGTATAATAGGACAAACTGCTTATGAAGAACAGCTGCAGGCGTGTGTAAGAGAGAGCAAAAAGTGTAAGGCAGGAAGAATATGAATCAAACTATGAAACAAAATGTAAAAAGATGTTTTCTGTGCCTACATGTTTGTATGTGTGTGTAAGTGAGCAAAAGGCAGGGCTAGCACAAGAAAAAAGATGACAACATGGAGGCAAAATAGCTCAGGATGTGCACGACTGGGGGTATGTGAGGGAGGGAAGCAGAAATGCAAGGAGACAAAGCAAAGGGGGCCTTGTGCTGTGCAAACAAGGAGAGGGAGATGGCTCCTTTCTAGAGCCTTGTCTGCCCCCAGAGCACAGCCTCTCACACCTGCAAAGCTCTGGGAGGTTTCCTACCAAAATGCCAGGCCTGGTGCCACTTCTGTGGGGATGTCTGGCACTGGGATGCTCATTTGGAGCTCTCTGAGATCACTAGGAGCCATCACATCAGTGCTGATTGGATCCTTGCACACATACTCAGCCCCCACAAACATAAGATTACAAGAGCACAGAAGGAAGGCGGGCACGGAGGCTTTCCAGATGAGGCTCTTCTTCCCCAGGCTCCAAATAAAACACCTTTTCCACTTTTTCACCTTCCCCCGGAGCAGCCTCGGGGAGCTTCGCGGCCGTGCTGCGGGGCTGTCCCCACCAGGTGGCGCTCCAGGAGCGGGAGAACAGCGGCTCCGGCCCCGGCACGGCTCGGCCCCGCTCCCGGCACGGCTCCGGGCACAGCGACCCTGGCCACGTCCCCCCCTCCTTCTTGTGTTCGGGTCCGGCAGCTGCCTCGATGTCCCAGCATTTGGGGATTTGGGGACGAGGCGTGGGGCAGGGATGGAGCTTCCCCCACTCCTTGCTCTGTACCCGGAGTCAGCAGGGAGCTGGGAAAGCGGCTCTCACGCCGCCCATCCATCCTCCCGGCAGCAGAAATGTGGAGCCGCGGAATGCCGATGGCTCCTAAATGTATATTTTAGCACCTTAAAATATATTTTTTTATCCTCCCCCGGTTAAAGATTTGGCAGACGGACCAAACCTGACAGCCGGCTGTAAGAGGGCTGCGCGAAGCCAGGGGGATTCCCAGGGGTCTCTGCTCCCCACAAGGGGGTCCCGACCCTACAGAGCCGAGAGGGGGTCAGGGGTGGGCGCCACGGAGGGGGAGCCCGGGGCTGCTCGGCGAGCTGATGCTCGCAAGTGGCCGGCGAATCTGAATTTCCCCGGGTCATGCGATAACGCGACTCTTAGCGAGGCACGGATGCTGAACCCGGGGGAATTGAGCCCGGCCCCGGGCTGGGGGCACGGCGGTGCTCGGCCGGGAGGGACCGAGCCGGGGTGCGCAGCAGCCTCCGGGGAGCTGGCGCCGGCAGGGCTCGTGTGCGGGCTGCTGGGGCCGGGACTCGCAGTGCCCGGTGTCTCGTAGCGTGCACGTCTCCATCAAAGCGAAATAAAGGCGTGCACAGCCCCATCTCTTCCCAAAACCTTTATATACACGCGTGAATATTTATTTGAACTGCGGAAATATTTGAAATACAGACAGCGCTTTATGGACGCCTTCCGTCCAGGGAAAGCTACAGCTAAATCAAGTCACATAAAGCCACGGAGCCGCTCCGGAGCTGTGTCCCGGGCTGGTGGCAGCACAAAACACCTCCGGGGGGCTGCCCGGGTCCCCCCGGCCGGTCCCCTCCATGCTCCGCTCCGGGGCAGCTCGTCCTGCTCACGGCGGTCCTGCTCCTGCACTTGGGTTTCTTTATATTGATTTTTCCCCTTCGTAATTGCTAAAAAAAATAGGCAAAAATCAACAGGTTCACTCAACAAAGTGTCTACTGGCCCGAGACG
This sequence comes from Nettapus auritus, assembly GCA_011076525.1. Classification (NCBI taxonomy): domain Eukaryota; kingdom Metazoa; phylum Chordata; class Aves; order Anseriformes; family Anatidae; genus Nettapus; species Nettapus auritus. Next base: position 6,500,210 of record CM021779.1, on the reverse strand, counting down.
CAGCTTTTTCCCGGAGTAAACCCTTCGGGGTGCAAAGCAAAGCCCTTTTTCAAAAAAAAAAAAAAAAAAAAAAAAAAAAAAAATCAGAACCGCCGCGTTTTTTTGGAGGGGGATACTCGTCGCTCGCTGCTCTCCCACGCGTGCTCCCCGTGTTTCACCCGGGATCCCTGTCGGGACAGGTCAGCGCTTCGCCTCTGGCCGGGTTCCTGTTGAGAAATCATATTTAAAACAAACCAAAGAGCCACAAGACCACCGCCAGCACCGTCGCGCGGCTCTCGGGTTAACCCCCCCCTAATGACTGACGGCTGGTGCCACTGAGACAAATAAATACATCGTAAGGAGGGCAATGGGTCGCGAGTCGTTTTGGCCCTAAGGTGAGATTTATCAATGACCGCCCATTAAAACAAGCTTTTCACTTTTCCTAGGAGTAGCCCCTGCCCCCACTCGCTGCAGCAAGCGAAGCGGGGGAGCCTCCTGTCCTGCCTTACATCTATATGTAAGGTCTGGGGTGGGTTCTTGTTTGTTT
>CM021779.1:6458773-6480959 GCA_011076525.1 Nettapus auritus | reverse complement strand
GGAGAGAGAGAGGGAGAGGGAGAGAGAGAGAGAAGGAGCCTCTCAGCTCTGAAAATTCCCTGTGAGTCTGTGCTCTGCGTGCACCAGATTGTATGGATGTGTTGTGGGTTACAAGGGAGCTGGAGCCTCCTTGATTGGCTCTTTGACGCTTTCGGACCAATTGTGTGGCTCCATAGGCGTGGTTTTGACAGGTCGAGTGGAAGGGGGACAGAGCCGAGTTATAAAAAGAAGGTGTCGGAAACTGTAACGCTGCAGCAAAGCATCACTAGTACTCCGTGCCGTGTGAATATGTCAACATGAGCGCGGAGGGGAGGGGAGCGCGAGCCGGGAGCCGCCTCTAGGGGGGGTGCTCGGGGCCGCCTCGGCCCCGTCCCCCCCCGGCCGGCCCCGGCGAGCTGGGCACCGGCGGCCCCCCCGGTAGGAGCTGCCACCGCTGCGGTGGAAAGGGAGAGGAGGGGTGGGGGGCACATTGGGGAAAGGGAGGGGGGAGTCCGGCCCCGGGTGCCCCCCCCGCAGCTCTGCCAGCACCCGTGGAGAAAGGATTGGGGGGGGGGTGGAAGGGAACGTGGCAGCAGCCCCCGTGCCACCCCACCGCCGCTCAGGGGTGCCCCCACAAAATAAATAATTGGGAAAAAGTTGTGGTTTTTTTTTGACACGGGAAGCACCCCCCGGGCAGGGCTCGGGCACTTTGCTCTCCCCGAAGCCCGCTGTTGTTGTCGTGGGCGGCTGCAGCCAGGCAGGGGCCGCCCGGCTCCGCTCAGCCTCGGCTCCGCTGCCGGTAAAGGCTGCGGGTTGGGGGGATAAAAAGAAAACCGTGAGTTGTTTTTTTAATTATTATTATTATTATTATTTTAATTATTTTTTTTTCCCTTTCCTTGGCGGTGGGGAGGAGAGCGGCAGCTCGGCTGCCACCGGCGCCGAGAGGGTTACGCTCCCACACCCCTCCTCTTCCATGAGGTGTGCGGGGAGGAGACGGGAAGTGCGGCTTTCCCTGCGCCCGGCCCGACGGGGGGGGGCCCGGCCCCGGCCCCCTCCTGGCCCCGGCCCGCTGGGAGCCGCTTCCCTGCGGGAAAACCATCACGCGTGGGTCCCCGCCCGGCCCGGCCCCACGGAGAGGGAAGGTCCGGGCCGGGATGCGCCTGGGAAGTTTTTTTTTTTTTTTTTTTTTGCCTTGTTCCTGGGGGGGGGGGGGACGCGCCGGGGCGCGAGGTGGGGGTTGTGAGTGTCAGATTGTGCCCCCCCCCCCTTCCTCTTCACAGCCCCCTCCCGAAAGCTGCTGCGTGGCCGTGGGTGCGCGTTTGCGGCGTGGGTGTGCGCGTCTGGGGGGGGGGTCCGTGGCGCAGGGGGCGCGCAGGGCACGCGTGGGTCGGACGGGATGTCCCGGCACCGAATCACCCCCCCCACCCTGGTTTGGGGGGGCCCTGGAGGCTCCCCCCTTCATGCTTTAACCTCCCTGAGAATCCTCCGGGAGGGGAGCGGCGGAGCGGGGCCGCGGGGGCTCGGCGCTGACGGCGCGCAGATGGGAGCGGAACCTCTAAAGTGATTAGCTCTTCTAGCATTGCATTTTTGACGCACATGGCTAAGAGCGCTTGGCGCCAGCTTGGTGAAGTCCCTGTAGTAACCAGCGTCTAGGATCGCTTTGCATTCACCAAAATATCTCCCCTTTGGTCGGGGGTGGGGGTGGATGGAGAAAAGAGGAGGAGGGAGGAAAGGAAGCGGGAGTAATGCATTCAAAGAAAACGGGAAAAAAAAAAAAAAAAAGAAAAAGACAAGGGCGGGGGGGTGGGACTGATGTGTTTCAAGAAACCAGGAGCCTGGCTGCCTGCGCAGCGCTCGGCGAGCTCTCATCGAAGGGACCGAGCCCCTCCAGCCCCCCTCGCTCCCAACCGAGACTCCGGCTCCTGCCTCCAGCCGCAACCCCGACACCTTCCCCGTAAAGGAGCCCGCACGCGAAGGCCGGGCGGCTCGGAGAACATCGCCGCGATTCTCTCCAGCCGGGCCTTCGTGCCGTCGCGGGGAGTAGGAGGGTCTCCCCGGCTGTGGCAGGAGAAGCGCAGCCGCTGCCAGCACCGCCTCGCCCCGCGCCCCGCACCCGCCGGCCCGGTGCGCACCCCCGGGGCCGCGGCGGGGGCCGGAGCCGTCTCTGCCCTCCGCGTCCGCCCCGCACCTTGCGCCGCTCGCTCCGCACCCACCCGCGCGGCGGCCTCGGAAGAAAAAAAAAAAAAAAAAAAAAAAAAAGAAAGAAATAAAAATTGCCGCTTATGATTCCCAATTTCAAGCGTCTGGCTAATGGCGTGCAAACTTCCGCCAGTTCCGAGTGACCTCCCCGACGAAGCCCCCTGGAGACTCGTATTATGAAGGGAGGCTGCACTAATCTAAGATCAAAAGCGGGAAGGTGCGAACAGTCTTTGTCTCCCTTCGGCCGCCTCATTCCCCCTCCTGTGTGTGATAAATCTACCCTGGCGCCGACTGCGCGCTGGATGATTAATTTGCAAGCAAACAAAAGGGACCTGATGGCCAGCCATCTTAGTTAAATATTGGCCAGTGCTTCCAGCTACTTGTTAGCCGCCTCTTCGCCAGAAATAAATAAATAAGCGAGGCGCAGAAATAAATAAATAAGGAGGCCCGCAGAAATGAATAGCAGAGGGGAGGAAAGAGGGTAAGAAAAAAAGAAAAAAAAAAAAAAGAAAAGAAAAAAGAAAGAAGAAGAGATCAGAGCGGCCGATGGCGAAGGGCCGGGAGCCCGGTGGAGGTGGGAATGGGGCTGGTCGCGGGGGGAGGCCGGGTGATAGCACGCGGAGATAGCCGGCTCCCCCCGCGCCTCCCGGCCGGGCTGCACCAAGGCCGACACTATCTTGGCTCTTCAAAGAGGCATGAAAGGTCCCCGCTGTCTCCCCGGAGAGCGGCCAGGCCTTTGGCTCTCTAATCTCGAAGCGCAAAGAGCCAAAGGCCGGCCCGGGGGGGAGGCCCCCGCCAGCCTCCGCTCCCGGCTGCCTCCTTCGCCGGCTCCTCGCTGTTTTTTTTTTCCCCGGTTCAACCCAGGCCGGAGGGAAAGCAGAGCCGGCCGGGCCCTGGGTCTGGCTGCCGAGCGGCTGGGAGAGCCCCGCTCGCTCAGATTTCGCCCTCCTAAGCAACTTTGAGCGTTTGCACGAGAGAGCGGGGCGTGCAGCGAGCCTGCCCCGCGCGTGTGCTCGAGGTGTGGGAGGAGAGAGGCTCTCGTTCTCTCCCGGTGGCCTGAAGAGCCAGCTGGAGGAAGAAGGCAAGAGGAAAAGAAAGGCTTCCGAGCCCACACGTCCTCTCCCAAGCCTGCGGGAACAGCTCCGAGGCGTGTGTGCGTGCGTGGAGGGCTGGTGTGCGTGCTGCGAGGCCCGTGTGCGTGTGCACGGGGAGGCTGCGGGGGTGGCTGAGACTGAGGGGAGGGGGGATTTGGGAGCTGGGGTACACCACAAAGCCCTGCTCCAGCACCAAAACCTAACCCTAACCCTGCACAGACCCTGTGCTGACACCGGCCGGCAACAGGCCCTGCTGTGCGGTGAGCTGGGCCAACGCTGCCCTGACACCACTTCAGGGGGGGGCTCACACCCAAATCTCAGCCTCACCTTATCCCACCGCCCGCCCCAAGCACCCTGCAGGATTCACCCACCTCCTCCCTCCCTTTCACCCCCCCCCCATGCCGCAGCCTCCGGCCCTGGGAAGGCGACACGCCGCCGTGGCTGAGCTGTGTTTATCCGAAATAAAACGCACTGGGGCTCGTTTACTTTGGCAGGCTTGCAGTAAATACACTCTCGAGCGCGGGGGGCGGCTGGCGAGCGGCGATTACACACTTGTTCCGAGGGAAACTCTCCCCCCCTGCTTTTGTAGGCCCTTCCCCATCCCAGCAAAAGGTGTTGGAAAATGGGGGCCGGTGTTGACACAGCTCCATCCCGGAGTGGCACTGCAGGCCGCAGGCATAATGAAGTGGGTCCCTGAGGGAGCAGGTCTATATACTTGGACTACATAAACTGCTGCGGGGGAACGGGGAGGGGGGGGCACTGCAACAGCTCTTGGCCTTCCCTGCATCACAGCTCTTCCTCCAACTGCTGGCTCAATTTTGCGGAAAGCCCGGCCTGAAAACCTTGGTAAAATAACCCGCCCGGGTCCAAAATAGTAAGCAGGAAAAAAATAAATAAATAACAGCAACACGCCTCTCCCCGGCCAGGCTGGGCCCCACCATGTCCCACCGCAATCACCTGGGCTGTGCCTGTGTCTGCGCACTGAAATAGAGGCAGGGAGGGGGAGATCAGGCCCCTGGGGTTTGCAGGGCTGGGGGGAACTGGGGGATGGCTTTACACATGCCTCATCGGGACACCGGGAAATGAAAAAAACAAAAAGTGGAAGCTGTGTTAGAGGAAGGTTTCTCATCCTCCAGCCTTCCCTGGGATGTGTCTCTACGGGAAAGGCTGCTGGTGGGGCTGCTGAGCCTCCAGGGCCTGGCTCCTGCAGGTCCCACAACTGCTCAAAGCTCCAGCCCTGTGGCAAGCCTCCTTTTCCCCTGTTCCCCCATCCCACTCTGACTCTCTCCAGTCCCAGCTGCTTGGCTACGGACCAGAGCTGGAACAAGCAAGCCCCCAGGTGAGCCCCCCAGGTGCCATCCTGCAGCTCCCCGCTCCCCAGCCAGGCCCTTGGGGGCTGGGGCACAGGAGCACCAAGTCCCCTTTGGCCTTTTGGAGCCACTCTGGCCCCACTGGCTCCATCCTCTCCTTGAAGCATCACCGCCACTGGGCAGCCCTTTCCCCAACCGGCCTCACTCCTCTCCCCAGTGGGTTTCCAGCAGAGGCACAACAGCCCCGCTCCCCCCGTGCTCCCACCCCGATCCTTTTGCTTCCACCACCGCTGGCCAGGCTGAAATTGTAAATAGAGTTCACTATTTGGATAAGATTTTTTTTTTTTTTTTTTTAATAGCCAGGCGTATACATACAGTTTGCCGCTCAGGAAGTGGAGCTAATTGTCGCTTCCTATAGTCAGACAGATCTATCTTTTCAATGCTGTTTTTGTGCATGTGTGTGTCTGCGTGCGAGAGAGTGAGCGGGAACGAGTGGCTACGTTTATTCAATTATTTAAACACACACACACCACAACAACAAGGCAGAGGAGGGACCAGCCGGCCCGCAGGAGCCCTCCAGATGCAGCGTTTTGTGCCCCCCCCCCCGTCTCCCCAGCCTCCAGCAGAACGAGGCACCGGGCGAAAGAAACCCATTTTATCTGCTTTGACCATCAGCCGTGTTCCTCAGCAGCCCAGCCCAGTAGCTTTTTTCCCCCCTTTCCCTAGGGGTCTGCCCTGAGTCCCCCAGCCCGGGGGGGCGGGCAGGCGGCACCCCCGGGCCCCCGGCAGGCGCCGGGCTCTGGCAGAGCCCGGGGGGGGAGCCGGGAGCCTCTGGCCCCGGCGCTGACACACTTTGCTCCCATTTTCCTCAAGATGCCACGAAGTCACCCGGCGATCGATTGATACCTCTGCCCGGGGGAGAAAAGGGAGGGGGGGTGGGGGGGACACGGACCCAGCTGTTGCAAAAGGACATGGTAAATCTAATCGGGGCTACTGTCAATAGAGAAATGACAGGGAAGAAGAATTGGCTTCTTAAAGTCTGCTGAACTAACACTCATCATGGAGCCGCGGACACGTATTCTCAATCGGAGCCTGGTATCCATTACTATTTGCCTTACTAGGTTTCAATTAGGGAGAGATATAACCCCCGCACGGCCCCCCCCGGGCAGGAGATAAATGAAAGGGACGAGGAGGCAGCGGCCAGGTCCCGTCTGAGCGCCACGTTTGTCCCCGAAGCCCGGCTCCTGCCGTCCCCAAGCCAACCCGCCCGGCCCGGCCCGGCTCCCTGCGGGGGCCCCGCTGCCTCCCCCCTTCTCGTTTGCCTTCTCCCGTTTTCCCCTATTATCGACCCCCCCCCCTTCCCACCCCGTTTTTCTTTTTCTGTCCCCAGTTCCCTCGCGGCAGCCCCCGCGCTGCGGGGATGCGGCAATCCAGCGCTGCAGCCGTCGGGGCTCCCCGACCAGCGCTCCCTCTGCTTTCCTGCTCACCCCCCCATTTCCCCTGGAACCCCCCCAGCCATGCAAGACGAGCTCCCCAGCTCGCTGCCACCCCCGCAGCAGGCGGCCACAGGGCTTCGGAGCCCCCAAAGGGAGACGATCGCGCCGCACTCATGCAGCGGAGGCGCTCCGGCGGCGGGCCGGGAAGCTGAGAACGGCTCAGGTGCAGCAGGCAGATGGAAGAGACCCCCCCCTTAACTACCCCACGAGGGTCTCAGCTCGTCGGCTGCGGGACAGACCCGGAGCAGGGGACCCTCGGGGTGACCTTGTGCCCAGCAATTTCATTTTGCTGTTTTCCCTCTCGTGTTAGAGCCCCAAGTGTTCCCAGAGTAGAGAATGAAATGCTAATAATTAAATAAAAATCAAAAGAAGCTGCCGATTGCTGGGGGAGAAGGGAAGAGCTTCGCTTTTTCATGCCCCAGTTAGGAGGTTTTTGGGGCGGCTGGAAACGGATTTTTCCTCCCCTGCAGGGTTTGACCCCCCGCATCTGCCCGCAGCCCCAGCGCAGGGCGAGGGAAGGGCTTCACCCACCCCGCGGCCGCAGGGATGGGGCTGCAAAAAGGAGCGCAAAGTGCCCCCTCGGCCCCAGGAAACTCCTCGGTGGGGGAGAAAATTCGCTGTAAAATGTGGCCACAGCGACCAGCCTGAAGGTGACACCAGACGGGCGGGAGGGGGGAGCGGTGGGCTGCGTCCCCGCGGCACCCCACAAGGAGATGCTGGACGGGGAGAGCCTTCTCCTCCTTCCCTTCGCTGTCCAGCTCTCCCTGCCGAAAGGGGACGAGACCCCCGGGGCTGGGGTTGGGTGGTGGTCCGCTAGCCCTCCCCCCCCAACATTTCGCTGCCCTCGGGGCTCCGGGCAGCCCTGCGGCCAGCCCTTTTTCCTCCAACACGTCGAGGCACCGGCGGGGCGAGGCGCATTTCTCCCTATCCCCATAGACGCACGGCCCAGCAACCCCCCCGAGATGGTTTCCGTGGGGAGCTGCAGAAGAAGCTGGGAACATTTTTTTTTTTTTTTTTTTCCCAAAAGGGCTTTTCTCCGGCTCTAGGGCGTGGGAGGTTTTGCAGCAGCGCCGTTTTAGTTTAGTTTAGTATTTTTGCACAAACTTTAGCTCGATTTCCGGAAAGCGCAAATGCGCACACATGGGAAAAGTGAAAAAACCGGTCCTTCGGGGCCAGCCGAGAAGGGGAGACGGGATCTGAACCCCCCACCAAAAATAAAATAAAATGGGAAAAAAAAAAAGAAGTTACAGAGGAGGAAGGATACCGTGCTTTTACAGTTTCAAACTACTTTGAATTATTTGCTTTTAATGGCACACGTGCCTGCGGAAAAAGACAGGCTCTGCTTTCGATCTTGCACTTGCTCCTGGCTTTTTTACACGCGTGTGTGTGTCTGTACACGAGAATAGGGCCCCGCTCCACGGCCGTGATTCTCTCTCCCCATCACTCCCCCTTCCCTTTGGACCCAAACCAAGGCGCAGGCCACTCTTGCTCCTGCCCTCATTACTCCTCTGCTGGGCTTCAGAAACGCGGGCAGAGCGCTCCTCCGGAGCAGCAGGGGTGTTGTGCACATTTATTAAACCCAGATGAGCCGGGACTTGGGGCATACGGAAAACATTTCCAATTAAAGCCGAGCGGAGCAGGGCGCAGCCGGGCTCCGCGGCGCAGGTGTAAACAATATTTGGGCAGCTCTCGCTCCGCTTCCCGGAGCGGCTCCTTGCCCTCCCTGGGAGGAGAGGGGAAGGGGCTTTTTTTTTTTTGCTCGCCCCCGGGAGCCGCCGGCTGGGGTCCCGCTCGCCCCTGCCCCGGCGCCGCGGAGCTGCCGCGGTCGATGCGCGCCCGGGCGCCTCGGTGCCTGCAGCCTCCCCCCGGGGGCCGCCGGCAGCCCCCTACCCCCAGAAGCGCCCCCCTCCTCCGCTCACCTGTTGCTGCAGCCGCTTCCTTAATGGCACGGACTTAGAGGAAAACTCAAACGCTGCGGGCTCGGGAAGCTGCGGAGGAAAATTATGCCGGTGACACGGGGCAAGGAGAACCCCCCCCCCCCCCACGGGGAGAGCGGGCATCGCTTCCGAGCTCCTAGGTAACGCGCTCCCGGCTGGAAGCGGCTCTTTCTGACAGCTTTGGTACCAAATTCGGAGGGATCTGGGATTGTACATGCAGCCGGAGACGGGCTGCCCGCTTCACCGGCTCCCAAATCACCTCGGGGGCCGGGGGAGCGCCTCCAAGCACCCCTCGCCTCGTTGGTGAGGGTGGGCGCACTGCGCACACGGGGCACCCTCGCTGCTGGGGTTACGGGTTAAATAACGGAGCAAGCCTTTATGTGCGCTTAATCCACGTTTTCTTTTAATAATACCATTAGGGCGATCGTCCGGATCCCGAGTCAGGGGAAAACTCTGCTCGGTGGAGACAGGAAAGAGACAGGATGGCAGACGGAGGGGGGGGGTCAAGAGCCACCAAGTGTGTGCCCGGTGCAGGGAGCTCACCTTCTGCCAAGCCAAGGCGCGATTTTTGCCGGCCGCTGGCGGTGCCGTTTGCCCCTGCCCCGGTGCAGGATCCGTCCTGGCACTGCCTGCACGGATCCTGCCGGTCCGTCCCCGAGCAGAGCGGATTGGGAGGCTGTGTGAGCGAGCTGGGACGAGGAAAAAAAGGGGGGAAATAGGGAAAGAAAACACGAGAAAAGCCCGTCCCAAGAGCTGCAGCGGGCAGAGCATTACACGCACAAAAATCCCACTAAGTTCGGAGCGGTACAAAGCGTCGGAAACTCCAGCGCAGCCACATGAAAAGAAAAGCTAAGTAGGAAGCGGTGTAAAAGAGTTGTCGTTTAGTTTGCCTCCCTTCGCAGATGGTCCGCATAAAGCCCCAGCTCCTCGGCCGGGGGGCTGCCTCCCCATACCGGGGGTCTCTCGCCGCCGGTGCCCCCGCCGGGCCCGGGGGGCGCTGCTCGGGGCTGCGGCCACCGGATGGCGCCGCCGCCGCCCGCAGCCACCTGCGGGAACGGAGCTCACCTGCGGGACCGGCCGGGGATGGGGGCACAGAGCCCCCGGTACCCCCGGGGCAGGAGCCGGGGCACAGAGGCAGAGCGCGTCCCGCCGGGCAGCAGCACCTCCGCCTGACCCGGGCGGCAGAACCGGCACCGGTGGGGGGCGGATTCAAATTTTTTATTTTATTTTTTATTTTTTTCCCACGGAGAGGGAGAAGGGAGCCCTAAACTTCGAAGCTCGCCGAGGAATAACGCGGTGAAAGCAGGGAAACGCAGAGCAGAGGGTAGAGAGTGGAAAGACGGAGCCTTGCGAAGAAGCCACGCCAAGAGCACCCATCGCCACCCCGTGCGCTGTAGGTGTGCGAGCTCTGGTATTTCAGGGGACATCAGAAGGGCGCAAACACCCTGCCAAAAGCGTGTCTCGCCCCGTATCTCCCCCCTTCCAGGCAAGCAGTAGCACCCTCTAATTCCCAAACCCCAAAATCCCAAGTCCAAGCTGCCAGCAAGGAGAAAAGGAACAAATCGCTGCCCGGCCCGGCAGCAGCAGACAAGCGGCAGCCGGGCCCCCCTTTGCCCCAGACAGGTGCCCTCAGGTGCAATCCCCCCCGGCCAGAAATCTACAATCCCCCCCCGGAGACAAGCGCTAAGGACAGTAGCCGGGCTGGAGCAGAGCAAAGAGCCTGTTTGCTTCTTTATTAGTGTTGAGTCTGCTCTAATTAAGAGAAAAAAATAATCGCTGCTTTCGGTCTGAAACGACGTGTTGTCTTGTGCTTGTAAAATACATTGCAAGTAACTCTCGTCTGTCTATAAAATGCAGTGGGGGGAATATAAATAAACCGCTGTCCATTTGTTTAATGCTATTTTAGCCAAATTGACTGGCCGGATTGGAATTCGACATAAAAGCTTTAGTTTGCAAAACATCCGCACTGTAACGTCTGGGAGACAGGGCTTGCGCTCCAGCGCGACGGGCACGTTAACTGCATTAAAACCTCGCCATACATTTTCGAGCTTTTGCTTTTTTCTTGCCTTTTTTTTTTTTTTTTTTTCCCTCTTTTGCAGCACATCCACCCGCTCTCCCCGCCTCCGGGCGCCCGCGCCTGTTTTTCTCCAAATGAAGTATTTTACGTGATCGATGGAAGGAGTCATTTGGCCCATAATTAGGTCAATAAAATCAATGTTTATTCCTCTGATGGCCTGAAAGCTAATAAATTCCTCTTTTATATTCGCTCCCCTCCGAAGATTAGAAACGAGCTGCCCGGCCCCAGTGCCGGCGGTGCGGAGCCGGAGCCAGCCCCGGCCGGCAGCGATCGCTTCTCGCCCTCCCCGGCCCGGCGGCCCCCAGAAAGCTGAGCCCCCCCCTTCTCCTCCTGCCCTGTTTATTTTTCGGCACGGGACATTTCCCAGCGAATCCACATTGGCTCCCAACTCCCCTCCGAGGCTCGCTCCCCGCCTGCCTCGCAGATCGCTTCATTTCGCTCGGTTCCCTTTGCAGCTCTTAATAATAAATAATAAAAAAAAAAATGAGCCTTTTTTCCCTTTTGTTCCCCCGAACGCCAAGGGAGGCTTGAAGGCGACTTGGAGAAATCCTATTAGAGAGCGGGAAGGGAAGGCAAAGCTTCTTCTTTTTTTTTTTTTTTTTTTAAAAAAAAAAAAAGGGAGGGCAAAGAAAAGCCACGCTTTTCTTCCGCGAGCAGCACCAACGAGGAAAAAGCTCCCCGGTCCTAATCAGATCAATATAGGGCCACGCAAATCTTTGCAAAGGTTCAGCAGTTTACAGTGGGTCCCAGACCTTTGACATACATTGCGGATTAATTGGGCACTGTCAAGGAGGGGGGGGTCGGGGGGGGAGGTGGGATTCCAGTTAATTAGTCGAGAAATGAATAAAAACTAAACATTATCGGAATTCTCTGCGGGTCCTGGTTTGTTAGTGGGGATTTGGGGATCAGCTTTTGTGCGCCGTAAATTGGATGTGAGTAGCGTGGTGCTGCCTTACACTGTCGTTTTGTGAACTGGCGACAGCTCGGGTCCCTGGGAAAACTTAAAGGGAACCTGGGGCCGGTCACGGAGCCTCATTATCTCATGTCGGACAGCATCTTTCGGGGAGAGCGTTTAATCAGCGGTGGCACACAACCAGCCCCCTGCAACCTGGGCGAAGCGCAGCACCTTTCCCTCCCTCCTCCAACCCCAAAGTGCGCGCTGGGAGGGCAGGACCCCCCCCCGGACCTTCCTTCTCCATCAAGGGCTGGGCTCCACGCTCCCTCCCCGCGCTGTCCCCTTCCCCATAGCGGCTGTAGGGCGGCCCCGGCCCCACAGCCCGGCTGCTGCTCCTCGGTAGCCCCTTGCCCCCAGCCCCGGTGGCAGCGGGACCCTCTGGGCTGGGGGGGGTGGCCCTGGCGAGCTGTCCCCCTCGCTGCAGGGAGGGACTTTCCCCGAGCTCGCAGCAAGGTGAATTCCCAGGCAGCCTCCCTTCCCTCCGCCCTAAAGGCAGGATGGGGGGAGAAGGGAAAAGGAGATGGGAAGGAGCGAGGCGGCCGGGAGCAGGAGAGGATTCCTTATAGGAGAAACGCTGTTAAGCACGGAATAATTCCCAGGATAATTCTCCAGCCCCCGGGACACCCCCTGCCCGTGTGGGTTTGGGGGAGCCGAAGGGCAAAAAGCCCCGTTAGAGGCCGGGCGGCTCTGCCCAGCGGGAGCATCCCCGAGCTGCCCGGAGCATCCCCGCCCCGTCCCAGCCCCGCTCCCCCGGGGGGCGACAGAGCCACCCGGTGACACCCGGCCGGGCAGCAGCCTCCTCCGGGCCGGTAATTGCGGGTGCTTAAAATCAACCCCGCTAACAACAAGCCCGTTGTCCTCCTCACCCCACCCCCGCGTGTGAAACATTGTCATTAGGCGTCTAAATATCTCCGGCGCTTCCAGGGGGGGAATGGGAAGAGGCTGCTCGGGGAAAAAAAAATAAAAAAAAAAAAAAAAAAAAAAGGGAAAAAAAAAAAAAAACACAAGGCGACACAATGGGAAGTGTGTGAACTCCCAGCGCCCGTACGCGCAGCACAATGCAAAGCGGGTTAATATCAGTTAGCAGTTCTGCAGTGACCTGTAAAGTTGCCTCTCTGGAAAGATTCTTGATGTATTACTTAACATGGCTACACAGTTATCTGTCTCGGCATTAATGCGTCCATTAAATCACTGTTGAGTAGCATCAACCTACTCCCGAGCCTTCCCGTCCCCTGGGAATATGGTTTCTAAACAGGATCAAACATGTGATGCTGACAAGTCATGAGATAAGTTATAATTAATTAGAGTTTGCTACATCCACAGAACGGGTACTTGGGGGAGCGGGGATGGACCGGGCCATTAAGGACTTCAGCCGGGAGGGAGGATCTATAATATCGAGTTGGGAACCGGGAGAAGTAATAATCAAAGGTGGCCGAAGAAAACTGCAACCCTTTAGCTTTCAGAGCTCGGTCAAGATTAAAGTCGTTCTTGATGGGAAACACACCATCCCCTCCTTAATGAAAACCATGGCGAGCCCGATGCCGAGGATGGCTTCTTAAAAAGGGAGAGAAAACCTCGCTCCGGGTTCCAAGACAAAAAATCCCCGGCGCGACCGGCCAGGGGAAGGGGAGAAGGAGCGGGGACCCGCAGCCCCCCAGGGGTCGCATCCCCCCAAGGGCCACTTTGGGGTCGTTTCCCACATGCTCCCCACCTCGGGGAGCCCCGCAGCCCCCTGTGCTGGGAGCAACCGTCCCGAATCGGCCTGCAACAAGTGGATTTGGGGCTGAGCTGCGAGAGCCCTTATTCGCTTTGCTCTAACAGCCGGGCGGGGGGGGGGGGCTGCTTTCAGGTTAGATGAGAAAACCCCAGTCGGGAGGGGAAGGCTCAGAAGGGGCGAATTTTCATGCCCCGGCTGGGCTTGTTTCCTTGCTCTCTGCAATAAACGGGAGCCCTGCAGGTGAGAAGATGCTGGCAGGGTGGAAGGAGAGGATGGATTTACACCTGTCCTTACAGCTTACTCCGACACCCCTACAGCCTCCAGAAATGACCACTGGTGCCGCCTGGTCTGGCTAAGCCAGCAGGTTTACTCTGCCTTTTTGTTATTTCTTCTTTTTTTTGTTTGTTTTGTTTTGTTTTGTTTTGTTTTTTTCTATTTCTTCCCCACTTCTTCCTCCCTTTCCCCTTCTTTTTACGGCATGACGCGGTGCAGAGACATCGCTCCACCACGGCTGACCCCTTCTTGGCACCTGCTCCTTGGCCGTGCCGGGGGCTCGCACCCTGCGGCCACCACACCGCGGCCTCCCCTGATTCTCCGCTGTCCCCTCCCAGCCAAGAAGGCAGAGGGGAGATAACCCTCCTTATGTCCTCCCCACAGCGCTCCCGCCTCGATGACAGAGGCTGTCCAGATGCCTCTGGAATCTGGCCGGACCCTGCTGCCATCTTCATCCTTGGAGAGGGCAAAGGCTGCATTCCCCACCTCCCCACCAAGGGCCTGTTGCCACCTCCCGGTGCCTGCTGAAAACCCTCCTCAAAGGCAGCTCTCAAGTGGGGCGTCTGGTGGAGCCAGGACCACTCAGCCCCGCAGTCATCACTCCCAGACGAAGGGCTGGCTGCAGCCATCCAGGCTAAGGGCAACAAGGACGTTGCTGAGGGTCCCGTCCCCTCTTTAGAGAGGGGTGGAAGGAATTTTGATAGCCCCTAACCCAAAAACATCTTGAGGGCCAGTGCTGCAGCTCGGCATCTCATCATCTGACCTCATCCCAAGACCGAGCAGGAGCTTTGTGTGCTCTCTTCCAGCTCGGGTGCCTTAAGTCATATCCAAAGAGCCAAACCCAAAGGTGAAGAGGTGGCGCAGAGCTGAGCTATCCCGATGGACACCACCGTGCTCACATCAGGCACCACGTTCTCTGTGGCATAGCAGCCGGGCACCGCGGTGCTCAGGCACGGGCTGCACAAGACACAGGACACCACACACAGGACAAGCACCAAGTCCTGAGCTGCTCTAAGCATCTTCACCTCCAGGTCGATAGGGGCCACATGCTCCATCTCTGGCTGTGACCCCCCTCCTGCACCAGGAAACTGAGCCAAAGTTGCCCTTTCTCACATAAAACCCCCAAGGTTTCTCATCTCCCAGTGCCTCTTGCGGGGCTCATTCCACCGATGATTTCCCAATGACACGAAGTCAAACAATTTCAACAGAAAAGAACGGGAATGCTTCACAGGAGGACTCGCCTCCCCGGGGGCTAGGAAAGTACAGAAAACCTGACCCAAATGAGGCAAGCGTGGGGATTTGCAAACAGGTCCCTCTGCTCACGGCGACAGCCCTAAGCTCCGGGCTGGGGTTATGGCTGGAGGCGAGCACTTGAGATTCCTCTAAAATCTTTGGGAACATCTAAGGGTTCGGCACTTCTGAAAATCTCTTACGGCTTCTTCAGATGCCTGCAGACAGATTTCACAGCTCGCTTTCTCTTAATAGCTGAGTTTTGATTCTCTGGCAAGAAAAATAGGTGTGCGACTTCAGCAAGATGTCTCCAGGACACACGGAGAGTTAACGGCTCCCCACTTCACCTACCATACACACTGCTACTGCATAGGCATCGGGGGTAATCTCCTCTTCCACAGAAGCACTCACCCCATGAAGAAAATGGACAAGGACATCAAGAGGGGCCATGGGGGAAGGGGATGGGGTTAAATCCTTTGTGATATGGAAGGAACAGGGGTGGCTCCCTGCTGCGCTCCCTTTTGGGAGGACTCTGCCAATGAAGACATTGCAGGAAACAACCGGGCCAAGAACACCCTTTGGGAACTTTATGAAAATGATTTGGGGGCAATTTTTTGTTTTTCCATTATGTTTTTTGGATGTGTTTTTTGCAGGCTAGGCACCGTGAGCGAAACCGAGGCAGGAGTCCGTGCCCAGATAACAGCGCAGGAGGAGCAGCGGGGCAGGGACACGTTGGTTTATTCTCTGCAGCACGAATGCTTTGGCAATCAGCAGTTTGCATGCGACTACCCTGCGGAGTAAACGCCTTTCAGGGAAGAGGCAGAGATGTTCTTTGGGTTTGGAGGGAGAGAAGAATAAAACACTGTTTTGAATAGTGGCTTTTCCAGCCACTGCTGGGGTGACAGCCCGGATGCGCGACCAGCCAGGGCTGGACACTGCAGCGCACGCATCTCTCCCTGGAGGAGGTAACACAGTCATTGTTGGTCAGAATTTGAGGCAACGCACAGATGAGGTGTGTGTTTGGTGATCTCGGACACACCACCAGGCCAAGCTCATGCTCTCCTCCTTTCCTGTCACTGCTTTACACGGTCTGGATCCTGCCTGTCGGCCAACCCCATTTTCCCCCCGGGTGCTGGGATCACCGGAGGTGCTGCACTTTGTACCCGGGGAGCTTGCTGACAGCAGGCTTTGCTCGGTGAGAGACCCTTAGCAGGACAACCCACTTCTCACCTCCATTTACCAAAGCCTGCATTTGGTTACCTTCTGGTGGAGACTCACTTTTTTTCCACCACTGGTTTCTGAGATGGCAACGCCTGCTCTGCCCCACCACCCTGGGCAGGACGTGCACGCTGGGTCCCAGACACGTTGTACGCCCTCCATCCTGCTGCTCCCCCTCTGCAGAGCACACACAGCACATCCGAGGCATCCCGCAAGTGCTGGCCTCTCACCGAGACACAGCCTATCTGCATATATTCAATGGCCGTGTCTGGGAAGTCTGGATGTGCTCTGCCTAGACATAATTTCCCGGCGCGGAAAAGGGTGTGCTCAGAAACCTCAGACGTTTTATAGGCCTACCCAAGACCTGCCACGATCAGATAGTTCGTCCAGCCAAAGAAGTCCTGAAGATGGAGCACACGGCTGAGAAGAAGTGAGGGACAGCCAGAAGACACTTCCCAATGTGCAGTTTTTCTTGCGTGACACACAGGGTCACTCTTGTCAACAAATATCCCATTTTAATATTTCATTAAACTTTCATGTTGTACTTGGAGTCCATGATACAGGCACAGTCAACAAAGCTAAAAATCAATTAATAAGTCCCTAAGCTAATACCCACGGAGAGAGTGAAAGGCTCCCATTAATTTCTCCAGACTTCGGGTCAAGCCCTAAGTGGACAAAGATCAAAAGACGTGGAGATCAGCATCGAGCAAAGTCATCAGCAGTGGGATTTCCAAGGGCCGTGCGCAGCCCCTTGCAAGCAGCTGGGCACAGAATATTTAACCTGCAAGTTTTTGTTTCCTTTTTTTTTTTTTTTTTTTCAGCGAAGCAACTCTGGATTTTTCTTTTTCATAAACAAAGGGTGAAAGAAGTCGTTTGTACTCTCACCGCGAGTGACAGCTTTCCCAGAGGCATGGCGTGCCTTGCACACACACCGCCACGCACGCACATCACTCCTAAGCTCCCGGGAGGATGAGTGACAGCCCGACTGCCTCGCAGCCTGCGCTCTTTGCACGTTTCCCCTGCCAGGTTTGTGCTGCGAGCAGGTGGCTTTCACACCTAGCGCATACTTCTCGTGGCTGAGTGCTGGCAGTGAAATCAAATCCCTTCCTTTGACCCAGGAATTTTGATGGGAGAGGGAAGGGTGCCGTGTTTGAGGGGGTGCGGCACTTCTTTCCGCAGGAACATTTATCATCTCTCTGCTGAAGAAAAAAACACAATAACCCATACCCCGTGCCTGTTATTACTCTGCAAATTCAAAGGTGTCTCCTTTTTAATGGGCCCTGAGCAATAACGCCGGCACCTCGCCATTTATCATCTCGCGCTGACATCTTCCCTGATGCAGGAAGCTCCTGAGTGGCACTTCTCAAAGAGCTTTCTGCAGAGTGAGCGAGCCGCCAGGGGTCTCGTAGCTTCCCCTACAGAAGGAGGGGAAGCAACAGGGGGGCCTGGGGCATGTTTTATGCCTGAGGACGAGCAGCAATATCAGACAACCTCTGTTCCCCTCTCTCGCCTGTCTCCGGTGCCAGGCACAGCACTGGGGATGCAAACCAGCCTCTGAGGGCACCACCTCCCTCTGCAGCAGTGGGAAGAGGGATGGGACACGGCAGCACCACTGAGACCCCGCTCCCACCTTGTTCCCCTGTCCTGCCACCACACCGCGGCGGCGATGGCCCCGCTCAGCCCAGAAGCGACCCCAGTTACTTTCCCTCTCTCCTTCAGCAAAGGAGAAACGAAGGGGTGAATCACGGCCCTGCCCTACAATTCGGAGCCTGCTTTTTTCCCAGGGCTTTAAGGAAATCTCATGTTAAATCCATAACCGAGTCCTAAGGGAGACAGGCAAAACATCCTCTGACACAGCTGACCTCCTTTCTCTCTCTCTCTCTCTCCGAGAAGATGTTTTTCAAGGAAAGGAGCCAAAAATTCAACTTAGGGAAATGAGCAGCGCTCGGCTGCCTTGGGAGCTCCGTGCTGGCTTCGGCCGGGTAAGGAGCTGCCTCCGAACCTGCTCCTATGCAAATCGCACCGCCACGACCAGCAGGCTCATTTTGCAAGGCTGCTCTCTCCTCCTGGTAGCCAGTTTTGTGCAAATACAGTCTGGCCACAAATCCATTCGTAATGGCCTTAAATGACAACAGCTGATTTTGACGCTCGCGCACTAAATCTTCCATTTGCCCTCGGAGGGTTTGGCAGCGCAACGTTGATTTTCTTTTCAAAACCTTGCCTGGCAAACGTTTCCCTATCTCATAGCCTCATGCAAGCACAACACTCTGTAATTACCGGGTCCGGAGTCTTTCATTCAAGTGCCTTCAAGGACTTTGAAGCATGAAGAATTTTGACTCGGGGCCCCCTGAGGCAAGAACCCGAGGATTACTTTGCCCAATTTACTTATGAGTAAACTGAGGCACAGCAGAGAGGAACCTCTAATTTTCACGAGTCTGCTCATTCAGGGTTCCTCATTTTCCACACTCCCAACTCAAAAATGCCCTAAGGGCTTCAGTATTCAGGGCTGCTGAGCAGCCAAATATTTGGCAGGAGGATTTTGCAGCACTCCTGAAAGTCAACTCCGTCATCTTCCAAACACCCACTCAGAAAAAAAAAAAATCAGGGCATCCAAAACTGGTGGTTTGTTGTGCTTGGCTGATAATAGGGTGTGCTATTAATGAGTCCCAAATCTCAACCTTTCTGCATTTTCATTGCCGAGATATCTAGAGGGGAAAACAGGCGAGCAGGTAGTATCTTCCCCCACTTGTGCCCGAGAGCTCAGTGCGTGGGCACGGGGCGGGAGGAAGGCAGGTGTTCCCAAACGGCTTCGCGGGACAGCGAGCGCCTGCGATGGCCCCGAGACACTCCTGTCGCAAGGAGCACGTAGCGCCACGAGCACCAGGAGGACGCTGATGGGGTCTGGCTTCCAGCAGATGGCCATCCATGGCTGACTGCTCTTTCTAAGCACGTTACACGAAGGCTCCACCACGAGCTCGTTGCTCGTTTGTCACCCATGGGACCGTATGAGGGGGAGGGACCCCCAGGGGATGGCTGCTCCCGTGTCCAGCAACACGTAGACCCCAGTGGCACCCAGTATCACCCCTTCTGGGTGCTGTCCCCAGTGTGATCCTCAGGAGTCTAACCAGAAACGAGTGCTTGCTGTAATACCCACCTCAGTGGGAATCACTCCTCTGTCCCACTGCCACCAATTTTCACAAAAGTTTTAGGAAACTTCCACCCTTTGGTCAACTTTGACAGAAACCACCATTTCCATTCAAGAGGTACCAGGGGAAGAGGATGGAGGGGTAGGACAAAATCACTCAAATCTCCTTTCCTTGACAACTGCCTGAAGAAAAAGGACAAATTGTGTTTTATCCGCATGCAGCCAGAAAAGAAGCTACAGGAAAGAATCAATCAAAGAGGGAAAGGAGATTCAGATATTCAAGGAAGAGATTTCAAAGCCGACTTGGGATTTTTCCTCCAGGATCTCATTGCAATAGGCACTGCACAAACACACAGCGAGAGACGATTTCCTGCACTAGACGTATTAAAATCTAAGCCGCTGAGACGGAACGAGTGTAGGAGGGAAAATAGGAGGGTTAAAGAGAATTGAACTGACTCACCCCGGGTTACTTATCTGGTCAAGAACAGAGACAGAAAAAAGCAGTCTGTGGCTCCAGAGTGCCAGTCCAACGCTCTGTCCTTCAGACAAGGTTGCCACCACCTATCCCTTTGATTTGCTCCTAACACCAGGGCGCGAGGGCCACCTCGTATCAGCGCGAGAAGCTAGGAAGCAGTCCAGGAGCAGCAAATGGAGAAAGACCAAGAGAGGGCTGCTGCGACCACCTGCAAATGCCAAATACTTGTGGGAATAAAGGGTCTGTTGCCAGAAAAAAAAAAAAAAAAGAAAATGTGTCATTTGTGGGCTAGAGTAAATCAGCACCATTCCCCGGGCTCTGCTCATGGGCATCAGCAGGGTCTGCCCTTACCCCATCACTGATGCCAGGTAGAGCAGAGGGGAACCGTGAGCCCAATTGAGGCTATACCCCAATTAAGGGAACACCAAAACACGGTCTCAGGCCAGGGATCCGGATGTGTCGGGCAGGATGAGGGAGGGGTGATAAAAAGAGAGAATAATGCCAAAATAGCGAGGTAGATTAACCACTGGGAGTAAAGGAACAGAGAGGGGAAGCCGGTCTGCTAAAGGTGAATTAAACCTTCCTTACCCCTGCAACCCCCTGAAAGAGTTAACAAAATAGTAGGAAAAGGAGAACAGAGATTCTAATTTATGGAGAGGTTCAAAGGGCTTTTGATAAAGCCCTTCAGTAGAGTCTCTGAAGGAAATTTTATAATCATGGGGTTGGGAGATAAAGTGCTGTCATAGATTAAAAACTTGTTGAGACAGAAAACAGAGGAGAAGGAAATAAATGGCAAATGACCAGCATGGAAATAATTTAGGAGAGGTGTCCCCAGGATGAATTTGGAAAGTGGTTAACTGTAGAATGACTTTATGACTAATAGCAATTAGACCTGGTGGAATAATAAACAGAAGTGTACTAACAACCTCAGTCCTGCGCCCATCGCCGGCATGTGCTGCAGAAAGGAGCTCGATCTAGATCAACCCATCAGTCTTTTTTTTTTTTTTTTTTTGAGGTGAAAACAAGTGTTATTATTCCCAGACGTTCACCAGAAAAGTAAGACCAGGAACGTTTCAGGGACACCCCTTCGTCCCCACGCTCCCTCTGCACGCAGGCGTCTCCGGAGTGCGCTGGCAGAGAATACCTGGCAGCGGGAAAGCGGAGGAGCAGGATTTTTTTTTGCTTTCGATTGCAATAAAGTTTTCAGTGACTCCCTCCCCCTCACTTCTCCTTTCCTTCACTGACTGCCTTTCAGGATCCTGCATGGGCCGTGACCCACAGGAATAAGCAAGCATCGTGCTGTGCTGGCAACCAAAAACTCTTTCGCCAAGTCGAGCCTAGGTGAACATGCTTGCAAGTGCCAGGGGAGTACGGCCGGGTGGGGTAGCAGCAAATAAAGCAAAGAGACCCCCAAATATCAGCCTGAGCTGGAAGGAGAAGGTTTTCTTAAGTCAGTCCCTTGAATTTGAAAGTCCTGCTGCTGGTTGTCTCTTGAGGGCAGATCCCGCTGCCCCAAGGAGCCCCCAAGGCCGTCACCCAGCCACAGGAAGCCAGCAAGGAGCCCTCCAGGGGTGAAGGGGGCTTTGTGAGGAGTGAGGAAGGGGATTTATTGGGCAGCAGCTCAGCCAGCTGGGTGCTGAAGCACTTCTCCTGCCTGTGGCGAGGAGGTGCAATGCTGCTGCGGCTGCACGAGGGGCACGAGCCAACGCGATGCCTCCCGTGGCATCTTCCCCCAAAGCACGGGCGCAGAGCCGTGGCCATACCCTTGTCCTCTGGTCACCCCCACTTCCCAAACAGAGGAAAAAGCAGACTACCTGGGACGCCTTTAATGTCGGACCCGGCTTGCCGGGTGCCCCCAGCTCGGCAGCCGCACGCCGCAAGCTCGGCAAAGATCCCGGGCACCTGGCTCAGCCCCTCGCCCTCTGTGGAAAAACACCCGGAGATGATCCAGATCGCACCGCTCAACCAGCCTTTCATCGAGCCACGTGACCCCCGGGATAATTTGGAAACGGATGAAAATTGATATGTTTTAGTCACGCCGAGGGCAGGGAAAGGGAAAGGCTGGAGGCGGCCGCCGCGCGGGCAGGGACGGCGGTGGGCGACGGCGCGTGGGGAGGGGAGTGCGGCCATCCCCGTGCCCCCCGGGGAGCAGCAGGGCGGCTGCTCCCAGCGAGACGGCACTTGGCATTTTAAAAGGCCTGGGCTCGGGGTGAGGAAACAGTTGCAGGGATACGGATTGCGCAAGATGGCTGGGTGCCGGGCCCGTCTTTGCGAGCCTGCCTATTTTTTTTTTTTTTCTTCCTTCCCCAGCGCACCCACAACGACAGCCCTTTTATGACAGAATGATTTCAGTGAGCCTAAACACAACGTGCCTTACAGCTGTAATTCTGGGACTCCTCGAGCATGAATCATATGATGCGCGGAGCTGATAGTGGGGGCAGAGGCATTTGCTTCGTTTCCAGACAGAGGGATGGAGTCAGACTCCAGCCGGCAGAACCAGTGCTGCCACTGCTCCCGCACCTTCCCCCAGCCACCACCACGTCAAAGCAGGGCCAAGCTGCCTGTGCGAGCCCCGGTGCCTAAAAACGCCCTCCCGAGCCGCAGCGCGTCTGGGGAATCAAAGCGCAGCGCTGACGACGAGAGCTCGAGGCGTTCCAGCCCCGTGGTCTGTTGCAAAATCTCATGACCTTGTGTGGGCAAGGCCACGAAATTCACTTGTTTGGCTTCATTCTCGGCCTTTCGTCGCGTTGGAGGCAGGGGGTGGCGGTGGGGAACCCGCAAAGTGTCAGGAACAAAAAAGGAGCAAAGGGAGCAGGGGGCTGAGGGGAGGGAAACACCACTGCCCTGCGGTCTGCAGCCAGGGCTGGCGGGGACCTGGTGGAAAAGCTCCGGGGCAGGATCTGGCCGGCCCTGTGGCGGTGGGCAGGGGGCTGCAGGATGCTGGGGGGAGCAGAAGGGGGCAAAGTGGGGCTGAAGGCGGCTCACTGAGACCTGGATCTCCCCTTGGGCTTCAGCCAAGGGGCCGTGGTGGTACAAGCAGCATCCATTGCTTTTTCTGTTTCTCTCTTCTCTTCTCTTCTC